>PVKA01002083.1:0-132100 GCA_004027165.1 Ctenomys sociabilis
GGTGCCCATAAATATTTTTGCATTTTAGTGCCGGTAGCTCATGTGGGGAAACAGCTTAGCCCTGTAGACATGAAGTCATCATTCAAGTCTATTCATTTCCAGCACATGGTGTTAGAGTGGGGGATTCCACTCCATTGGGTAACTCAGAGCTCTATGTTCCTTCTGTTTTGTGGACTTGCCCTCCAAAGAGGTTCTACACTAAGCTGACTTGTAGGGACAGTGTGAAAGAGGCCATGAGAGATTAATATGGGCTGTGCTGTGAGTGATTCATACTCTTTCTCTTCCAGTGTATCTGTGTGGTCAGCTACATTGTCAAAACTTCAGTATTTGTAAGCAATATGGTTAGTACCTAACCACTGTAAGTGTGCCTCGGTCCACGACGTTGGAGAGCAGTGGCTTCGTAACACTATGCTTACTCAAAATCAAGCATGACAGCCTTCTCAGCTTGGCCCCTCGCTATATAGCCCAGTTGAATTCCATGGAAGTAGCCATTTTCTTTGTTGTCCCCACAAGACACAGGGTTGCTTGTTCTACCGCCACTCCCTAATATCCCTCACTCCCTGCCAGATCCACCTTGCTGCAAGACAGGCCCGATTGTCCCCACTGTCCTCCACACAGACTTCAAGAGCTCCCCCTTGCCTGTCAGATCAAGTGAGGGCAGCCACAGTTTCCAGCTGTGCCAGAGCTCCGTTGTCGCAGGTGAGTAGCTTTGGCTCTCATCGCTCAAACATACTTGCTTTGTGTTTTAACCAATGGCAAGCCCTTTATGCTGCTGTTCTTTTTAAAACGTGTGATGCGCTTTCATCTCCCTTCAAGACATTGCAGAGTTCCTCTTATCACCTTAAACGCCTTTGCATGTCTCATTTTCCTCTCCTTGGCTCACTTCCCGTATTGTCCCCGACAACCACAACTCCACTTACAGCAGTGTGGGGAGGAAATCTGTGCTAACAGTCTCTGTATGCACCAATCATTAAATTTAAAAAAAACATCTTTTGACAGCATGCTCTACTATTTATCTGTTTTGTTTATGTTTACAATAAGCCTGGAGACCATGCGAAAGTGTTCACTTGGGGAATCCTAGTCTGGTGGGGGGTTAGTTTTGCTAACCCCAAAATAGAGCTGAGTCCTTTGGCAATCTATTGAAAAATACAAGCTCTGACTCTCATAATTCTTTCTGAAGCACCTGACTTTCAATTCTAAATGAAAAAGGAAAAAGCTTAAACCAACGTTTTGATAAAAGTATCTGTTTAACCCAGAAAAAAAAATATTATGGTTAGAAAAGCAATGTGGCCATAGAGCTACTAACTAATGTTCCTTTCTATAAAAAAGTTTATATTTTATTTATACTTGATATTTCAGTAGATCTAACATAATTTCCAATTTAGATATGGAAACCTGAAAATGTGCAAAAATTACAGCTTAATGCCTGGGGTAAGAAAAGAAAGAATTCACCTTTTTACAATTCAATCAAATGCAGAATAGGAGCAGTTAATAATTGTAGGATATGAATAATCAGATAAGACATTTTCTAGTGAAAACTCATAAATTTTATTTCAGGACTACATTAAAATTCAGTTAAAATTTAAAGTCACTGCATATCTTGAGCCACTGAATAGTTGCCGTATCTATAGATATCTATTTTAGAGGCATGCAAGTACAAATTATAGAATGTCAGCATGCAATTTGATTTCATGTGCTTTTTTGACTAATATAAAAAATGAAGCATGCTGAGAGAATTCAGATACATTCAGCTGAGTATAATTAAAATACTGAGGTGTAACACATTAAAAAAGAAACAAATTAAGTACTAAAATGAAGTAGGTAGAAATACCAGCAATTCAGAATGATAACTATGTTGTGATTACAGTATTGTGAGTAGACTAAATCTAATATTTTGCTTTAAATGAAATCAGTGATAGCTGGAAAGTTAATAGAAGCAGTGCCTTTCTATTTTCTGTGAATGATGGAGAGGTTTCATTTCAGAAACACATTTTTTTTTTTGCCATATCTAGAAATAAGTCTCCCTTGTACTATGAATAAGCATTTTCACCCAAATGGAACAAACTCTCTGATGAAATTGGCCACTGTGGCCTACAACAAATAATTAAAATGGAATTTGGGAATCAGATGATTTTTTTGTGCCCAACACTCCCTATTGCGTTAGCTGAATGAGGACAAATCAGCTTCTTCAACCCATATGAAAAATGCAGTTGAACTTCCTACTGGTTGTTCATAATTCCACAGCAGTTGTGACTTGATTGCCTGTTTCAAGCCCAGGCCAATTTTCCCTCTTTGGTTTATTTGCTGAGGTGCGTGAAGGGACAGACTATTCATTCAAGCTCCCCAGAACAAGTTTGGAGCAAGAGGTTCTGGGACTGTGAGAATAGTGAGTGTCTGAGGGACTGTGTTTAATTCTGTCACGTAAAACATTCACCTTAATCCTACTCTGCCACTGTGGGGTCCCTAGTTCCTTCCTAAGCTACTGTGCACCCTCTTATATCAACCGTCATTTGGATACTACCATAGTTATTTCAGATTTCTGAGCAATAGTATGTTAGAGCTGAGACTAAAAAAAGGGACCTCGTTTTATATATACTATCAAAAAACTCAAATGTTCATCATTTTGAAAAGAAGAGATTAGAGCAGCTGGATACTTCCTCATCCTAACAGCACAATATATATTTTCTACTAACTTCAAATTTGGAGAAAAATTCCAATGAAGACTTGCAATCTTAATTATATAAATATGAGAACTCCCCTCCTTGCTTGACTTTCCTGGGATCTCTTTATCCTGGATCCAAAGCTTTCTCTTCTTTCTTGAGTAAGCTGTAGTTTTGCTAAATTGTATCCCCATGTTATTTACTGAGAAAAAGTAAACAGGAAACTAACATAAATACACAATGCATTTCCCTCTCTGTAAGCACTGATGGAACCAGTACATGGACTGAAGGTCAAGGGTCACTTGTGTTTAACTCTCTTACTTATATTTGTCCTCCCTCCTAGAAGCTCCATTCTGAGGAATCCATATACAAAACAACCAATGAGTGAAACAAAATACTTTCCAATAAATTGTCCCATGCAAAGGTGGACTGCATGAATTCTGCCAGTTACAAGCCATGTAATTCTCTGCAAAATCCTTAATCTCTTTGAGCCTCAGTTTTCTTGACTGTGAATAGGAACAAAACTAGGTCATCTGGAAACACATTGTTATGACTAGGATGAATTTTAAATATGTATTACCACACTCTTGGGCACCAAATGCAGTCAGTAAATTACAGTTACTGTCAGATTTTTGTGATTTGGGATAGGTGGGAGGGGACATCAAACATCACTTAACACCATAAGTTTTTACTACCCTCTTTTCTTGTATAGCTTTCTTGTTCTAAGTAAAAGCTATGTATGATTTTTTTAAAGTTCCTTGACTATTAATTTAGAACTTTTTTGAAAAAGTTGTTTTTCACTAAAAATTTCCAAAATATTTAATGCTGAGAAATCTTGACATAATCTTGTTTAACTATTTGTCAAATGCTTCCCAATCTTGTACGATCTCTTTGACAAAGCAATACAGTCTGTGTGGTACCTGTTTGCAAACTACACATGCAATAATAACCCTAATGGCAAATAACATCTCTGTTAGAATTTTCAGGCAATAGCTGTTTAATGGTAAGTGAAGAAATATATATGTGAAAGAATGAAGATATTTTACCTTCATTCTTCATTGTCCACGTGCAGTACCTCTTCTACAACCCAGCTATTCAAACAGTACCTCGTCTTTTCCCAGATTAAGCACTACATATTTCCAATTAATTTCTCTTGCCCTGGATAAGAGTATACTTGATTGCTTCCCATTTAACATTTGGTTGCATTCTGTCTTCCTTTGTTCTATAATTGTCTTGTGGTAAGTCACGATAACAGCAGCTCCATGGAAAAGAGGAGACTGTTCGTCATCGATTTATTTTATCCTATTCTAGCAAACCCTGGAATGTACTGAGAGAAATACACCACAGTGGATTTGCACCTTTTATCTTGTTCCTCTGTAAGCACTGTGCTTTCCCCTTAGCGTCCAGGGACTTATTACCCAAAATGATGCTCAAGACCCCTCACATCAGTAGAAGAAGAACAAAACAGTGAATGAAATTACCCAATTTCTGCAGAACTCATAAACATCCCGAATGTAGGTCACACTCATTGCCTGATGTGCTGTGCTTGTCATGTTCCAACAAAGCAGCTGCCACGAGTGGCCAGACTCCCGGAAAGCAGCACAGCCCCAAAAAGAGCAGCCATTTGGAAACACATTTTCATTGACAATTTAGGGAAGTTGGGCATTCACTTAAGAAAAAGCCATAATTCTGTAAGAAATGAGCAATTTATGCACATTATAATCAAATTTATTTTTATATCCAGCTACTCCTACATGTGGGATAATTCAGTCTGGGAAATCATACTAATTAGCTAGAAATCCATTACATTGTAAGTCTTGTCGCAGATGCCAATGCTGTTTCAAGCATTTGCACTTCCATAATGGTGTAGTTTTATTAGAATACATTCCCAACGTGGGCAGTTTGTTGGTGAAATGCACTCTAAAGTACATTTGAGGGAAACACAAACACAATCGATACCATTTCTTTGTATGCTTTTCATAAAAATGCATTAGACTTTAATATATAAGAAGAATCCCACTCATCAGAAGTTTGGGAAAGCAGTGAATCTGTCAAGTAAATATAGTAATGATGAGAGTGATAGAGCTCAATTTTAATGGCCAATGAGATATGCATCTTTGCTGTATTAAACATGGGGGTGTGGGAAAGGATAATGAACTCTTTGTAACGACAGCTCCTGAAGCAGAGACGCTCCCTGATTAAGGCAGGACCTCAGTCAAGTCAGGATTCCTTCCTCCACTGCATTTGAAACATCTGAGCCCACTCTGGCTTTCTCACAGGTCTCATAGACAGTTTAATATGTACTTTGTTACAGAGAAAGCTAAAGAAAACACAAACTCCAAAATGCAATAATGTCTTAATTCAAGGTTGTTGAAAACTTTGGTTTTACTTTTGTAACCTCTATAAAGGACATCATAAATTATGTTTCAAGGTAATTGATGCAGGGCTGGGAAGATAACTTGGCAGTGTAAGCACCAGCTTAGCAAGTGCAAGGTCCTGGGTTCAATCTCCAGTACTATATGCCGTGCAGGCCTGGGAACCCTGAACACACTGTTCCAGCCACTGAAACCTTATGTGATGGTACACGCCTGTAATTCCAGGGCTGGGGAGGCTGCAGCATGAGGTTCACTATGAGTCTGAGCTGCATAACGAGACCCTGTATCAAATAAATAAATAAATGAAATTAAAAGAAATGATGCAAGACCTAATTCAGGGAATCCCATCAAACAACTATTTGATAAAAGATATTTATGATGATTTAGGACTTAGGTGTCAAGGAGTTCATAAGCTAGAAATATGAAAGTGATGAAAACCATATTTAATTCCATATTTTAAGTACAGACAAACGATTACATGTCTCCACCTGCTCTGTACAACAGCAGTGGCATGCAGGTTCGGGGAGACTGCCTTTTCTCTGGCTATGCCCAGCGTGGAGAAGGGCACTGCTACAAAAAAGTGGTAAAGCAAAAATGTAGATAGTACTTTGCTCTCTTTGTCTGCCTTTCTGTCCAGTATGGCAGAAAATCCAATTAATTCTGTGTCTTAAACGTCATCAAGATTGGTGCCACGTTTCCCTGCCTCTGCTTGACTTGGCCCTTGTCTTTCCTCCCCAGACCCCACCTTGGAATTGCTCTCTGTGCCTCATAAGCCTGCCTGTTCTCAATAAATGTTTCTGCAGGACCCAGGTTTCTAACATGAATTTTTACTGTAATTGTTTCTCTACTGATTTGAAATTCTGGGAAGGAGCCTCACAATGAAAGGCTATGGCCCTTGTGAATGGTCACCTTTGCCTTTTCCCTTCTCCCTTCACGAACTATGAAACAGCGGTGTTCCACAGTTCTCAAGACAGGCCTGCTCTCTATCATGTCAAGGCTTTGGCACAACTTCATTCAGACACAAATTATTTAAACCCTCTGTATAGAGGCAGCTTCTCCTCTTCAGTTTTCAGTTAAAATGCCTGTAATTCTTTTGTGTGTGTGTGTGTGTGGAACTGGGGATTGAACTCAGGCCCTTGCTCTTGCCAGGGAAATGCTTATTCCACTGAGCCATCTCCACAGCCCAATGCCTGTCATTCTGAACAGCAGGTTACTACTTTCTCATAGGTAAACTGTGCCTTCCCTTAAAGCTGAGTGGTCCCCATTATGTCCCTAGTCATACCGCCCATTTCCCAGCTCAACTATGCTCCATCTTTCAGGAATCTGGAGTCTTTAGCAATCTTCTGTACCACTCTGTCTTCAATGTTTTCAGTGAGATTTAATATCATTACATAAAATATATGCTATTGCATAAAATGTATGAATCATGAAAAACAAACCCTCCATAAATGCATAATTTAAATCCTTCCCAGGACACTGTCTCATTGTTGAGGCTCCATTGAGGAGAACAATATGGGAGAAAAAACATTTCTCACGGTCTGTCTTTGCTCTACAGAGGCATGACTAACTTTAAAATAAACAAATAAGCAATAGCTTGTCTAATGTATTTCTTCAATGCAGTCTTCTAGGGTAATTCCACAAGTTTAACAAAAAAACAAATAAGATTTAAGGCCTTAGAAGTGTCCTTCAGATCTAATTGAGGCATATGTTCTAAGTCATTATTCCCTTCCATCTTCATAATTTTTGACTTTTGAGACTATATGCAAAGTGAACATCACAGAGAACTCCTCCTGCAGGACTTAATTAAGCCTTGCAAAGCCCATTAGAGATAAGTACTTTTTGGCCTCCTGTCTTGGCTTCACTCTTGAGTCCTGAAAGCTCATGTGCTCTGCTCTTGCTGTCAGATGCTTCAGAAGGTTTCTGGCTTAGTTGAAGAAAACAAAACCAAACCAAAGAAATGAAAACAGTATTGCTAATGTATAGCCATGTTCTTTTATTAATTCAGACCAATTCTAGGTGTTGACTTTTGTTCCTTTTGGATAATTCGAGATAAACTTTTATAGGTAAATGATGCAACTATAGTCCATACTTAAAAGTGAAATAAGCCAGACTTGCACGTGTAAATTGCTAGTGCAAGAAACTGAAAGAGTAAGATCCAAAGCATATAGTAGACACTGTGAAAGGAAAAGAAATTACTTGAAGGGAAAGAACTGGGACAGAGGAAAGGAGAAAAGAAGGAAGGGAAAAGAAAAACAGTCTCTCTCTCTTTCTCTCTCTCTCTCTCTCTCTATATATATATATATATATATATATGTGTGTGTGTGTGTGTGTGTAATTATCTTATATACTATCTATATATATTATGCTAAGATAATTGTACTATTAGTTTCTATTAGTTCATTGAAAGGACAGTAAGTGCTTATACTGTGTGATCATTTTGCATGCCTATATCTTAATATCTGAACAACTTTTTGAATTAGCAATGTGCGATATAATAACCATCGCTGATTTCCTATCGTCTTCTTTTGAAATTCTGTATTTTTATTAGCTTTTTCTCCCATCTATGTAGAATGGTGGGAGTTGTATATGCTGTGGCTGGAATCCCATGCTTTACTCATATAGGCGATATACATGTTTAGAGATCAGATTCAGTTTTTGGCTTAGGGAACAATAGGTATTGATTCATACCAGCTAATTCTTTTCTATAAGTGAATTTTTACATGAAAGGGGGTCATTTACTCTGTTTTAGCACTACAGAGAAGTCACTCAACCCTTCAAAATAATCCCTTATATGCTGAATAAATCCTACAATCCTTCTCTTGCAGAAGTGAAACAGTAGATCTTTACCCCCATGCTGACCACAGTCAGAACTGTTCCACTTCACTGTCCCTCAAGCAAGGATGCTTCCCAAGAGCATCAGTTGGATGGCAAGTGAAGAGGAGCCTGCTGTACCCCTGGGAAGGAGGGTGGGTCAGAGAGAGGGCAAAAGGCTCGGAGAGGAGACTAGGGTAATAGAGATTGCTGCCCACATCTGGGGTGCGCTCTTGGGTTACACTCTTGAGTGTAATGTATTAGGGTAGCACATCTACCTGTCAGACAGTCAGCTCTTGTCTTTTGTATACAACAACCAGAAGTCTTGAGCTAGATGCAGAGAAAATTTGCAGAAAAGAATGTGTGATGCACCAGAACCTTCCCCTGTGGGGCCTGCTGTCTCCACAGTGTGGGCAGACTTAACACTATCTGTTCACCTGCATGTTGAACATGTGCTCATCCAAACCCTTCGGCATGGAAAGCACTTTCTTGGAGCCCTGGGTAGAAAGTGGACCCAAACATAAATAGAGCATTGTCTCTCTGACACAGCTATTCCATGTAGAGGGGATTTTCACTAGGAAACTGCATATCAAAGAACAGAGAGGTGAATGGCCTGAGGGTACAGCTGTCTGTGAAAGGAAAGAAAATATGAATAAAGAAAATTTAGATGTTGAGATGCATGCAAATCCTGCCTCCATGTCCCACTGCCCATTTAGATTTGGGAGACTTATGGAATGAGATTATGAAGGAAGTCACCATTTTCTAGATCAACCTTTATCATATTTTTCCCTGAAATTATAAATGAAAATTTTAAAGTTCTGCTTCTCATTGTTTTATTTAAGTAATTTGTAGACATTTGTGTTTTCATTATTAATCATTCACTTATTCATATATTTAAGTATTAACTCTTTATTTCCTAATCAGTGTGAAAAGATCAGGTCTCGGAACATGCATGTGAAGTACGGTCTTTTAGTTGTGAATGTACGGAAGGCTCAATTCTCATCACTGTAGTTAACTCCTCTGAAAGTGAGATAAAAGTGTTTTTATGGCTTGTGAGCATTAAATGAACTAATGCATTGTTTAAAACACAATAATGTTCATAGTGCATAATTTTGGCTTTGGAAATTATAGTCACATATGAATCTTACCATCTGAAGCATCATAATCTACTTGGGACAACAAGATGATTACTTTAAAATGCAGGAATTGGATGATAGCATTGCAGAATGGGGTTCGTTATCAAGAGTGATGATTGCAGTTGATTAGTGCAACATGACTGTGAATGGATGGGCCTCTGTCAAGGAAAGAGAGAGAAGAACAGGCAGGAAAACCTTCCCAGTTCTGGACCCATCCAAGCAGATTTTAGAGTCTTAGGATTTTAGTCTTTCATAATAGCTTTTATTCATTTATTTTAAGAGTTCAAGATTGGGATTTTAGATAACTTGCAATTAACACAGCCCAGAAACATTTCTTTTTCCACCTTGCCTGTGCCATATATTAACCTGAGTGAAAAGCAGGCATTTGAAATCACACATCAAGCTTTTATTGACAAACAGGCTTCTATTGGAAAAGGCCAACATCGAGAAAAAAATGGAGGGTGACAGTGAATTCCAAAGGTGTTCTCAGACAGCAAAACTACACCAAGGGTTACTTTGAACACATAAAATATAAATCATTTCTCTCCCTTCTCTTCCTCCTTCATATTTTCTTACCTCCTTTCATTTTTCCTACAATATCAAGAGTATTTTTCTTAAAGTCTAGGTAGCTTTAGCATATCTGAAACACCTCAGATTTATGTTCCATAGAGGTTGGGTACACTTCCCACAAAGTGCATATGTACAGACATCAAATCATGAAACAAATTAAGAAGAGTCATTTGTCCAACAAACATCCTTATATTTATAAGGGAGGATCCTGAAAGCTTTAAAATTTCCCAAGCTCAAATAAAATGTGCATTCTTTTTGAGTAATTTCTATATATCCTTTTAATAAGATATCAGTAGTGTGATATAAGATACCTCTGGCTATCTAATTTCACATGTCATGTAGTGAACACTTATGAATTACTGTTGAAAAAGAAAATATATTCTAGGCCATTATAGTCCCATCTTTCACTCTTGTTATCAGAGTAACTTGAAATAAAATGTCTCCCCTCCAAGATCACTTCATGAACACCTGCCTATTGTTTTGACATGCAGGACAGGTTTTAAGGTTTTAGCTCAGTAGTAAATGATTCAGTATGACTTGTACTCCCCACAACTGATCATTATCATAAAGCTATTATTCAAATGCCCTGAACAAAGGTTCCTAATCTTCAACAAAAGACATATACCTCATTGCCATTTTTGATATTTTAAGGAATTAATCAAGATGTTGTAAGTGCCGGAAGATGCAGAGGTGAAATGGTATTTCAAAGTTTCTTTTTCAGTCAGTGAAACTAAAGAGCTGACTCCTCACTTTTAACTTTCAAGAAAATTTGCAAACTGAACAGTTAGTACATGCCTTAAAGACGAAAGACTTATCTTGGAATATGAAATGGTTGCAGAAAAAATAAAAAGTAATTACTTCACGCAGATAACTCCATGGGATAATCCTAGGTGGTGGATCTGGAGTTATGCTAAGATAGGAGAATTGGGCTCTGTTAGGGAAATTATGAAATGAATTTAACAAGGAATAATAAGAAAGGCTATTTTAGAGTTTAAAAATAATGAGTTTGATCTGAACATAAAGTTTTAGAAGTTAGAACTTGATTCCTTGGGGGATGGTTCAGTTCAACTGAAATCTGCAAAGCATGGTATAATCTTGTGGAAAATGGCAGAGGGATCAGATATTTCTTTTGGGACAGGCAGCACAGTATCCTTTAAGCTTCATGGCGATATTTGCTTTTTTCTGTCCTCTGGGCTTTCACAAGTGCGGTTTCTTGATGTTAGAAACACTATTCCCTCTCTGATTCTCCTTGCAGTCATCTTTCTGAATGCTAAGGAAAGATTTCTGCATCTTGTCACTTCCAACATGTTCACAACTTGAGTTCTAGAACATTCTAAAAAGCTCTCTTTTCATCTTTTTTTGTTTTTTAAATACTTGTAGTTATGTGAAGACTTATTGGGAATTATTTAATTCCAATGTTTAATTCTACTGCAGAAATGTGTATTTGTTACTTACATCAGCATAAACACAGAACTTGGCATAGTGATCTCAATGATGACAGCAATTCTACTCTGGACCAATTAAATGAAATTATAAGGTAATAAAACACGCAGGCATGCATGCACACTTGCACACAGGAACATATCCCCACTCATTTGAAGTAGGTATATTCCAAGATCTGGTGATCTCATGGCTCCTGGCCACTTTTATTGGTGCACATTGGCAATTGAAATCGTTTAGTCACTGGAGAAAAAAAGCACATTCAAACACCAAGGCCATGGTGAAGATAGCCGGGCTTTATGTTCAGAAAGTTGGAAACTGAAATTCGTAAGTCTCACAGCAAAACTGTTCCACCCACCAATGAAGCAGTCAAGTGCAGAGAAACTGTGGCCAGGCTCTCTGATTTCTAAGAGAGTCACCCATCACCTCCACTGCACACCTCTGTCCTAGGGCTACCTGCAACAGGTGCCACACAAGGGGTTACCTTTGGAGCACCTGAGCAGGAGCAAAATGGTCTTTTCTCAGTCTTTGGCTTAACCGCTGGTATATATGAGGTTTGCTTTTAAACTTATACCCAGAGATAATGCTCCCAAAGTAGCGGCATAAATTGGGAATCACATTCTCCTAATAATGTTGCTGAACTTCTAAAAAACTCCTTAGACTATAGCTTTCTATATAGAAACTATATAGCTATTTATTCCATTGTTAAAATATTGCTTTTTCATCTGTAGGCATAAACTAAGGTACCACAGTTCTTCTCTCATCTCTCCTTGACTTACATCCACTTTTGGATTTTTTCTTTCTTAATAGTTACCTTTCATTTCTGTATTAATCAGATAAAGCACTGTCTTACTCTGTGGTAAGCTGCTGGTGTCACATATTGTAAATGATGCTATGTTAGAAACTAAAAATAAATGCATGGTCCTGGAATGAGTCTGGATAAATGCTATGCTTTTTCTTTCTTTTTTTTTTTTTTTTTTTTTTTTTTTTTTTTTTTTTTTTTTTTTTCTTTTTTCTTTCTACTTCTAATACCACTTAATATTTGCTGCTTGGCATGGAGATCTGTTTCAAAGTCTTTCTATTTGAAAGGTGATGAAATTATTAGCCAAAAAATCAAAAGAAAACATATATAAATAAACTCATACATGTGCAAGGTGACACTAAATAATAAATCATTCAGGTCACGTTTCTGCTCTTTGGATGGGAAAAGGGAAATTAAAAAGATCTATAAAACACTACATCAAAATTGAAGTCATTTTAGTAACAAATGGTATCAAAGAAAAATTAACAGAGGAATAACAAGCAATGCCACTTACAAAGTGTAAAAAGTAACCAGATATTATCATCTGTAAAAGGCACGAAGCAACAAAAAATTAGGAAGAATTTGAAATGGAATTGAGGAAAAATTATGAAAATATATAAGAATCCAAATGACTAAATAAAACTATGAAAAAATGCTAATCCCTTCAGTATTCAGAAGAATGCAAATTAAAGCTTTGCAACATTCTTTTTCATGTTTCAAAATGGGAAAAATGAAAGCCCCCCCAGAAAAAATTTTGGGCATAAGATGAGAGTAGTTGCTTCATTGGTAAGAGTATAAGTTGGTAGAGCCAGCTTCGTGGGAAATGAATATATAGGTTCTTTGGAAACCAGCAAGACATCAGAGAAATCTTATAACCATAGTAAGATATGTTCCTAGAAAGGGCTACAAACATAACTATTAATAGGTAAAATATGCAATGCTTTTCCCCAAGAATAAAATGTTTAAATCCCATGGAACATAATTACATAAACTTGCATGGATTGTTCACAAGAACATAGATAATAATGAAAAAAAAGTAAAAAGCTGAAATGTGTAATATTATACCATTTATATGAAATTAAAAATCATACATTACTATATGTTTTAAAATATTTCTATATTTAAATATTTAACAGTTACTACAGTATAGAGAGCAATACAAATATCTTTCTCCAGCATAAAATTAATATTTTATAAGAATTCTCTCAGATTAGTTTTAGAAATAACAGATTCACACTTTCTGAGGAAATATGTTTAAAAGTGTATATTTTTCAGTCATGAAAACAAAACATATTTCAGGGAATATTTGGGGGGAATTAGTTGGTAATCGGGTATACATGGTTGAAAAAAAAAACAAAAAATGCAAAGGACAACTTGGACTCATCCTTTTCTTGTACTATTAACTGATCAGTATGAATAGTTAAATTCTGAATATTGGAAGTTTCAAAAGACGAACAAAACTCAAAGACCTAGACCTCAGTGTGTGAGTATGTGCATGTGTGCCTGCATGGTGTGTATGCGAGGCATGCGTGCATGCGTGTGTGCGTGCGTGCTTGTGTGTGTGTGTGTGTGTGTGTGTGTGTGTTTGCAATCTCCCTCGCATTTCATTGGCTTCTGGTCATTTCCAAGCCTATGTAAACTCTTCCTAAAGTTTCTCTGAGTTTATCTTCATTTGGTTTTTGAAAAGGCATGGCCTCCTCCCCTTGGGTTTATCATTCAGATTGAAATCTCTCTTGCTTCTGAGCATGGCAGAAGTGGCCTCTTTGCCTCCTAATGTTATCTCGTTGCTCCAGTTGGAAGCAGCATTTTGACCTGGATCTTTTCCAGTCCCGATTTCATCTTCTTGGCCTTTGTCATGCATCTGTGGCTCCAAAACATAAACCTTTATCTTTCTTATCTTCTCCTCTTTTCTCTTGGTTATGTCAGTTCTCACCTTGCTGGTCTGTAATTCAGGATTACACTGCTCTTCACACTGAGGGGCCACCCACTATTTCAGAAAGATCTCCTTTTCTTCTGAAAAAAATGGGAGTTACTTGCTGTTGTGCATCACCCTCACCCTGTTCCCTCCAAGGACACAAACAGCCTTGTCTTTTGAGTAATCAGAGATGCGCTGGTCCTCATGAGGGTCCCCAGCATGAATATTTGCCATGCTAGGAAAGCAAGCTACCAGAAATCTTGGGCCTTTGCTGGCTGTGGAAGGGGCCTCAGTGTTCACCATGGCATTACTGTGCCGAAAATGGGAGAGTATTCAGAAATGAGGTTAGTGAGTTAAAAGCAAATAGTGTTTTCAAAGCTTTTAAAACTAGATACTGACAAATGTATTTTATCAGCACTAACAAGTAACTTATATTCACTTATGTTAACATAAATACACTTCTTTTATCTTCCACTAACTCACAATGCTTGGTATATATTAAATTTACTGCCCATTTGTTGGATTAAAAAGTACATATCTTTATTGCACTATTTTTCCCTGAGGGTAAGCCTTTCTTTCCTTTCTTTCAAAGTGTTCAGTATGCTATTTTTTCATTTTGGAATATTATCCATTTATATCCACTGCTTGTGTCTTTACTGGAATCTTTATGTATTTATTATATCTTTTCAAAACCTAGCCCTTGGTTGCATCTAGAATGTATTGTAAGATATAACAATAGGACCCCTTTTTAAAAGAATACATTTATCATCCCCGTTCTCCTTTTTTGTTCTCATCAATTTATACTGATTGCAGATGAGTTATTTATTGCAAAATAGCATAGATCTTCAAGTTGGTTGTCAGTTGTGTGTAGAAGTTTTCTTTGCTGATAGGATAACATTCTTTTTTTTTTATGGAGTCTTAAAAACTGCTAATGGAAAATATAATCAAATCTGAAGTATTTTAATACTGTTCTCTATTTCCTAAAAACTATGCTCTATTTCTGTCCTGTCTTTTCTTGTATTGTAGGTAATTGGGTAAATATTCTACCTTTTGAATTCAAACCTTGGCAGAAATTTTTAGTATGGTTCAGCAGAAAGTCTAACAAAATAAACAAGTTCTGACTGCTTTGTTTTTTAAGTTTTGTTTTAATTTTTTTATTTATTAGATACGAACTCTCACTATGCCGTTCAGACTTGTAGTATTCTCCTGTTTCAGCCTTCCCAGTGTGGGGATTACCCACTCTTCTGGGTCTCAGGGCTGGCACAGCATGCCGAGGATTCCTGGGCTGGGATCCTGGGATCAAACTTCGCTTCTTCCACTTGCTGTCTCCCCAGCCTCACTTGATTTTTGCAGTGTGTTGAGTAAAGAGTTTAATAATCAAATTCCCATGTAAATGTTTGCACGTTTGGAGATGATCAACAAAATTAGGTTTTGCTGGATGAGGAGGTTTCTCATGTGTGCTCATTCACTCATTCATTC
The DNA here is from genome assembly GCA_004027165.1 of Ctenomys sociabilis. Lineage (NCBI taxonomy): Eukaryota > Metazoa > Chordata > Mammalia > Rodentia > Ctenomyidae > Ctenomys > Ctenomys sociabilis. The sequence goes on from PVKA01002083.1 coordinate 15,189, forward strand.
CTGTAGCAAGCATGACTCCAGTTCCTGTGACCTGAAGTCACCATTTTATCTTTTGTCTGTTGATTGGTATGCCAATGAGAATATGTCAGAACTATATAATATTTTAGAAAGATGAAACATTCTCCTATAAATGTGCAAAGCTGGAGTGCACTGCCTTAGGAAGCAAAGTGACCATGACATGCTCATGGAGGACTGTTTTATAAATGCTGGCCTGAGAATGTTTTTTTTTTTTTTGGTTGAACTGGGGATCAAACTCAGGCCCTTGTGCTTTCTAGGGAAGCACTTATTCCACTGAGCCATCTCTCAGGCCCCTGGCCTGAGAATCTAAACAATACTCTGCAAGGAACAGTGAAGAAGGTGGAAGGTGTCTTGGGCAAGTAAGTAGGAAAAAAAAAAATAACACATTTGGTACAGGGCCTCACTATGCAGCTCAGACTCGTAATGATCATCTTGTTTTCAGCTTCCTCAGTCCTGGGATTACAAGGATGCACCACCACACCTAGATTCTGTTGTCAGCTCAGCATGCCCAGGGGCAGGGCCACTGGGGCATGCTGTACCAGGGATGGAACCCCGGTCCCCAGGCTTGCCTAAGCAGGTGTTTAGTCCCCTGATTTATCTCTCCAGCTCTGGAATTTTCTTTCTTTCTTTTTTTTTTTTTTTTTGGTAATATTTAAGAAGAGGAAGGGGCCAGGGAGATGGCTCAGTGGAATAAGCACTTCCCTGGTAAGTGCAAGGGCCTGAGTTCAATCCCCATTTACACACACACACACACACACACACACACAAATTCAATAAGAGGAAAAGTAGAATAAGATATAAGCTTTATACCAAATTGTAGCATTACTAACACCAATAAAATACACCAATAAAATATGAGTATTTGAGCCAAAAGTAGCACATTATCTCTAGGAATCAGGATGCTAACAGTTAGTCAGGTCCCAATTGTAATTTTTCTGTTGAACTTAGCAATGCTAAGTCTGTCTATTCAGAAAAATACAACAGACACAATAGACATATTTTGTATCCTTGTATTGAAGGATACAAAAATGGATAAACTTGACATGCACTTGGTAGATACAATGAAAATAAAGCATTTCCTTGAAATATATGTTTCAAAAGAGCTTACAATAGGGTGAACTAGAGAAATTGCTAAAGGCTGCAAAGATGTTGTTCAATACATTTAGTATTTTAGCCTTCTAATCAGTAGCCTCAATGGCAAAAGTAGCACAGTTTTCAAATTGTTGGATAATATTGCATCAATTATCTGATATGTTGGTTGCCTAATTATTTATTGGGAAGTATCTAAATCGATCGGGAAGAACCAAATGCAACAATGTGAAATACAGCAAGGTCAAAGTACTAAAAGTTCATTTTTAAGTCTAAAATTTGGCCTTATGAAACAGATGCATTAATACAAGACAGGGAAGACATGACGTCTGTTATCTGTAAGTGTAGAAGAAATGTAGCCTAAAATTAGTGGCTCAAAACATAAAGGCTGATTTTTCTCACACAGGGGCTTAGAGTAGAAGTGATCAGACGCTTCCTTGGGTGCTCTGGCCTTAGCATGTCTCATGAGGTTGCTTTTAAGGATCGAGGGGGCAGAGATTGTGTTTCTAAGGTGACGAGAATACGGTGCTCTGTTGCTGACCATCGGGATTTCTCCACATGGTGAGTCTTCCTGCTATGGCAGCTGAATTGCCCTAAAGCCAGGGACTCAGGAAGGAGCATGGCAGACATCAATTGTGGATTACCGAAAACATCAACTGTGGATTACCAAAAGTATCAATTGTGGATTACCAAAAGCTGCACAAAAAATGGACAATTACTCAGTTCCTCGAAATGACTTCTACTCACAGAGAAATAGGAATAGCATTTGGGGAAGACATCAACAAGTAAGTCTGAGAGAGATTTGAGCATTGAATGAATTATTCATTCCTTCAGTCTTTTCTTTCAGAAAAGAGTAAATGAGCATTCACTCTATGCTAAGAGTTGTTTTTAAGGCCCCAATTGAGAGTAGTGAATGAGCAGGCAGGATCCTGTTCTTACCCAATTTCTGTTTGATTGCAAGAGATATAGAATCAACAAGAAAACAAACATGAGTCAGTTTATTTTACTGAGATAAAACAAGTGAAGAAAGGGAGGAGGATGGGGAATTTGCAGACAGCCATGTGAGCTGGAGTTGTCTGAGAAAGCCCTCTGGGAAAAAAACTGTAAGCCAAAGATCTGAATGGTGGAAGGCCCTGCCCATGAGAAGGTGAGGCAGAGTACCAGGCTGAGAAGGCCTTAGCATGAGGCCCACGGCACAGGCAGGTGTGGTATGTTCTGTGGGCAGGACCATGGCTCCTCTGTCTTCTGCACCTCAAGAAATGGGGAAAGAGAGGAGACCAGATAACAGAGTTACCATCAGGCTAAAAGTACATGGCTTATAGGTTGTAGTCATTGGTTTAAAGTGTAGTTTAACATATTCAAGAAGATGTATTTGTTTCAGTTGAATTGGAGATGTTGCCTGGTTTGCATTTTATCAAATCATTTTTTTTGTGTGTATAACAGGGCTGAACTAAGGTTAACTATTAGGTGATAGTAGGGAAAAGAACAAGAGGCTGTTGCTTTAGTTTGAGTATGAAGAGATGTTAAGTTATTTACTGACACATCTACTGAACTAGGCTTGGAGTAGCTTCTAAGAATGTAGAGGCTGAGATGGAACTTATACCTTTTGAAAGCACTATTTGAGGGGGTTAGGCAGGCACAGAAATTATACTGCTCTGGGGGTCCATGGTGAGATGCAGATAACATTGGCAGAGCATGAACAAAAACGGAGTGAATGAGAGAGGGCACCACGCACAGCATGCTATCCTGAAAGCTACATAGATAACCTTTGAGATCCTTTCCAAATGCTGCTTTCTACAGTGCTGCTTGAAGGGTTTTCCACTAGTTCTGAGTATGGCAGCTTAAAGCTGTGGGATCAGCCTGCCATCTATGTGGCCATGGAGAATGCAGATCTGATATAATTTGCTATGCTTCAGTAGCAATGATCTCTCGTCACCTTTGCCCATGTCCTTGATGATTGGAGGCCAAAGCTGAATGAAGACACGTAGAGGTAGCCGACCTATCATCTCCTGACCTACCTTCACCTTGGGAGTCAAGTTGAAGGTTTGCAATCCTTGATCTTTACTGATTTAATCTCTTCTAAATCCTGTGCATTCTTTTTTTTTTTTTTTTGAAATCTGAAAAATAAAATCTCAAAGTCTCCAACACTAGGCCTATTCATAACACAGATATTAAGATGACAAAAGGCCAGCAAGGTAGCTCAACATATTGAAGTGCCTGCTTAGGCAGACACAGGGGCAGGGGATTTGATACCAGGCCTGCTGTGATAGCTCTGACTCCAGGGCACACTAAGAAGGGGTTTGAAACTGGGTGTGGTGATGGGTGCCTGTAATCCCAGCACTTGGGAGACTAAAACCAGGAGAATCACTATGAATCTGATCTACCTAGTGAGACTCTATAGACCCTTTAGACCCTGGTGGCCCTGTACTAACTACATTTTTTAAAAAGATAATAAAAGTGTCATAATTACAGACTTCAAAATACATTTTAAATTTATGGAAAAGTGAATAGCTGCATAAAGGATTTCATCTTTTATTTAATAATGACTGGAACACAAATGTAGAAAACATAGGGATGCCCAGTTGGGGTGTTCAGGCATCTGCCATGCTTTGTTCTAGGGCTCCAGGAAAACTACACAAAACAACCTCGTTGCATTCCTGTAACCCCAATACTTTGAAAAGCTGAGACAAGAGGATCACAAGTTTAAGCTATCCAGGGAAATCCGGAAATGTAATTCAAATTGCTGGAACTCTTTGGTACTTTCTGGACTTTTGTTTTTGGCTATGCTGAACTGAAATTTTTAGTAATTATTGGAGCTTTTGCTTTTATTTTACCAAATACTCAGATTATGCCTTCTTTTCAAATTTCTCAAGAGCCAAACTTACCTGCAAAGTAAATCCTACTGTAGACACCAACTCTTTTAAGATTCTGTAATTCTGTTTCTGTCAAGGCACTCAAATAAAGAATGGGAAATTTATTTTCCCAGTGTTAATATATGGGAATTATATGTATGAATATTATGCAAATGGAAAGATACTGTCTTCCTAAAGCTTCATACATGGTATTGGGACAAAATAGTTGAGGATTTGTCTTAGTGACTTTTCTCCTTGATGTGGCATAATGCCTGATACCAAAAGTTCAAGGCAGAAAGTTTTATTTAGCTCACAGTTTGTGGCGGCTTCAGGCCATACTCATTTTGGTACAAGGCAGCATAGCAGGGCAGAGGGGCAGCACAGAAGACAGAGTGCACAGCAGGAAAGTAATAGCACACCCTCTCTCTTCCTGCTCCTCATGTAGTAACCACCCTAGCAAGGTGCAGCATTTACCTTTAACCCTACCAGAACTGTGCACTGATTCAGTGATCCCAGACCCTTGATCCTAAGGTCACACACTGTAGATCCAGCCACCTCTCAAAAGCTCTTCCTATGATTCCATGAGGTTATGGGGCGCATGTAGACACAAGCATACCAGCAGGGAAGGAGCTGCATAGAAATGTGTTTTCCTAGCAGACCTGAGATGCCCAGTCCTCAGAAAAGTAGGCTGATAAGGTTGGCAGTGGATAATGCCTAGGACCTTGGCTGATAAGTAATTCCCCACACTAGTATAAAACTTTCCGTACATGATAGGACTGGATACTGTGTAGAAAGTTTTTGAGCATTATGTTTGCGCTGAACACCTGTTCTGAATCTGAGCAGTCAGAAGCTAGGCAGAAGTTCCAGGCCAAGTAAAATCTCAACACCATGCTGGCTAGGTAGACAACGTGTCTCTGGTGTTGTACAATCCATTGGTAGGGAGATACACACTGTATGGTTCCACCAGAAGTAGAGTCAGTAGTTAGCACCTGGCTTCCTTCAGACTTCACCACACAGCTGTCTTTTCTGGAATTAAATGAGCCATGAGCTCATCTATTGAATCCTGGGAATTTTTCTAGTGAATCATAGCACCTAGAGTAGTCTATCTGTCACAAGATCAGTTTCTGATTATCCAAGGACAAGATCATTCATTTTTTCTTCTTAAAAATCATTCCTCATTTCCTTTTCCATGTGGACATTTTACTTTGTCTAATTTAGCAGAGCTACTAGGCTTGCAAAAATTAATGTTCTTTTTAGACATTTCTCAAATGCTAAATTCACCTGTGATATTCTTCCTTCAATTTCTCTATATCATCTGCAACATACATCTTGTCTTTTATGTTAACTTACAACAGAAGAAAAAGATATTACAAAATCCTGTAAAAGAAATATGGAGAATGAAGGAGGATGGAAGAAGGAGAGAGAAGGGTTGGAAGGTGAGAGACAGAGAGAGAGAGAGAGACAGATAAACAGAGAGAGAGAGAGAGAGAGAGAGTGAGCAAAGAGAGAAGAGCATAAATAAGAGTAAGAAAATCACATATTCATTTAATGGTTTCAAGTTTGTTGGTATTGAAATGTAAAATCTCACAAAAAATGCCAGGGAGATAGCTCGGTGGTTTAAGCACCTGCCTGGCAAGTAAAAGGTCATGAGTTCACACCATGCAAACTCCAGAACCCAGGGTGCCTTGAACTGGCCACTGAAACCAGGCATGGTGGCATATGTCTACAATCCCAGCACTAGGAAGGCTGAGACTAGAGAATCACTAGGAATCTAAGCTGCATAGGGAGACCCTGTACCAAATAAATAAAGAAATAAATGATTGATTTTTAAAAATAAGAACATCTGCTGGCCTAGAATGGAGGGCCAGTTTTATGATTACAAAAGTTTATGTGTCAAGGTGCTGGGAATAAACTTCTGAATGTTCAGAAAACTTTGGTGGACTTGAATGTGAATTAGAGGGTGTAAAGCTGTCCTGGGGTCAGGAAGCAGGCACAGAGTAGAGGTGCTCAAGGGGCTCTGTCTCACACACAAAGACACACAGACTCTGAAGCGCTTAGAAACTGAAGTGTTGTCCCTGGAAGGCACTATGACTTCTGATGATGGATTACAGACTGGGATCTATGACCTTCGAATAGTTCAGGTCCTGGCTCCTTTCCCACACTGCACTCTTAAGTTTGCAAGTGTGTGATGCGAAAGGTGGCATTATTCGTTTGCTGATAGAATGATGCAGAGCTGCTGTTCCCCTTTGTGTGGGCACTGAAGATGCTACATGCAGGAGATTTGGATAAGGAGGCATGGGGGAGGAGCGCTGGCTTTCCTGATGCAGTGGCGGTGAGGATGTTCCACAAGATAGTTCTTTGTCCCCTTTGTGTAACACATGGAGCCTTCACCCTCTGACTCAGCATGGCCTCTTTACCCAGTGTGTGGCCTCCAGAGCGGACCATCATATTTGCAAGCCTCAGTGGGTGAGGCTTGTTGGCTGTATAGAGTCCATTTAGTTGCAAAGTGAAAGTAACTATGCAGATTATGCAATATCATACAGTATAATACATGCAAGATAACATGGAAGTTGATCCAGTTATAAAATTCTATCCCATTAGAAATCTTACCAACAGCTCTGACAATTCTATGAAATGATATCTCTGGGTGCAAAACTGAAACAATAGGAATATTTTTTTTTTTCTTCCATTAGCTCCTGTAATGAGAAGCTTTCTCCAGAAATCAAAGAGTATATTAAACTCCACACTGGCCTGGAATTTTAAAAAGCTAAATATGACTTCATTTATACTAAAAGTCTTTAATTTTCACTGGTGATAAAAACAGAATCAATGAATTTGAGAACTAAAACAAAAACTATTTTCTTTTCTGTTATTGTAATTCCTGCTCAGGTTATAATAGCTTTGAACTCTGCTAGGCAATCAAAATGTCATATTTGTTACACCTAGTTTCTCTTCAGAGTTAAATTTCTTGTTTATTTAAAATATTTCTTATTTAATTATTTGCATAAAACATTAGGAATGCCTGGATGTGCTATGCTGCAATGTATTTTTCTAACAGTTTACTTAGCTTATCTTTAATGCCTCATTACAAATCTCATCAAGACTAATTTATTGGATGCCTTGATGGATTTATTATTGCAAATATGATGGATTGAAAAAGTATTTCTTTATTTCCGTTATTTCCAATTTTATTTAATATGCTAACATTCAAAATTTATATGTTTGTAGTAACCTGGGCATGTAGCAATTTTTCCTTGTGTGTAGATGTTGACATGGAAATTAACATGAACTGGTAGAGGAATGAAACTGATTTTTGTCATATTTCTCCTTCCTTTTCTCTCCCCTCTGGCTTCTTATACCTGACTTAAGCATCTATAATTAAAATACAGTCAGCAGTGTTTGGAATATTCTGTGAATAATGAGAATCTGCTCAATGAGAATTTTCTTTACATCCCTATTTGTGTTTAATGATTGACCCAAATAATTCTAGCGTGGAGAGAGTTTAATTTGCTATCTAGTCAGTTTGAAACTAGTAAGTCAATGTTGTTGAACCAAATTTCTACCACTTTAAATCCCAAATCGCAACTGTAACATGGTTGTCTCCAAGGAAATGAGAAGCTCTATGGTGGCAAGGAAGAGATGTTGCCGGGGAACACTTTCCCTTCTGAGAAGGGATGTGCCCAGAGGGAGCACAGGGTACATTGCAGTGGATTTCATCACATCATGCGCCTGACAGTGCTAGCTAAAGAAGCAACCATGCCGAACTGCAACTTCTCAGAAAGTGTGATCTTTTTTTTTTTTTGACAAATTCTTCATTGCAAAACTAAAGGAATCTAAATTCTGAGTAAATCCAATTGCCATTACGATGGGAGTGCTAGTTGTGGAGAGAGATGACATTTATGATACTTTTACTAAACATTTTAAAAACCTTTAAACTTCAATTCTAAACCATGACCTTTGAGCAATGTTCTATTTTCTCAATAATGTGTTTAAATGTCAGTTAAATCATTCTAATGGTAAATCATTGAAAAACTCTACCATAAAAATGAAATAGTCAAATAATCCTAATCAGGACAAAAGGTTGGGTGAGGAATGGAAGGGAAGAAAAAGTGAAGAGAGGAAAGAGAGAAAACTAAAGCATGGGCAAGGGGCTAATTAACGTGGAAGAAATCCTGCATGTTTATATGTGTAAGTCTTTCTGCAAAAGGCTGGAATGTCTTGATGAATGTAGAGTCTAATCATTTGAAATAGGGGCATTGAAAAAAATTACTCCCCCAAAATCCTGCCTTGTAGAAAGCCATAGAATCATCGACTGTTTGACTTTGAAAATTACAAGGGATGGGTGTATCTTGCAAATTGAATTTTCCAAATGAGATTTGGAGGGGTGAGTAGTTGATACATCCTAAAAATTTAAGAGCAGAGTTTGGTGTGTTTTGATTGGTTGACATTTAACATTTCTCACTCTCTGCTTTTCTCATGCCACCCTTGCCCACTACTTGATTACCTACTTACAGTACCTTACATCTTGCTACTTATGGCTATGTTTATGCTACTTATGGCTATGTTGGAGGATGCAGGTCCTTTCTCTAACCTGCTATGTCTCAACTGATGTCTTACACTCTTTCAAGCACAAGCAATGATAAACTAGAATTTCTGAGCTCCATTGATGTCAGCTTTCAAGAGCAATTCATGACTCATTCTTACCTCAAACTCCTGTGTGCTCTGTAAAGTAGATGAGCATAGACTCTTACAAAAGGCAGACAATGGAAGATGTGTATACTTTCTGTCATATACTATGATGTAAGAAGCAGAAGAGATGCTTATTATCACTCCAAAGGTTAGGGACCAGGGAGATGGCTCAGTGGAATAAGTGCTTCCATGGCAAGCACAAGGGCCTGACTTCAATCCCCAGTTCTGGGTTTAAAAAAAAGAGAGAGATAGAAAGGTGAGCAGCATTTTTAAAAATATAGGAAGTAAATGTGTACGTATAGTAGAAGTTAACTAGCACATAGGTTAAAAACATTGATGTAGTGAAAGGAAATCTCTTCCAGGCCAACAGTTAAGGGCATTATTTCCTCTTCCTTGGGAGTTAATACTTTCAGATTAGAATGATGGAAAAGGCCAGGGTGGGCAGTGATGTTCCAGGAAGCTCTATAATAATCTTGCAAAATAAACAGGCACAGAGAACATGAGGGACAAATAGAGGACAGAATAAGGGAAGGGGTTGGAAGTAAAAATATGGATGTAGTAGTCATTCGTGTTTCCTATCACTGGAACAAAGTAGCAGACATCACCCACCTGAGAAGGATTCTTCTTGGCTCACAGCCTTCCAGAGATTCAGTCCAAGACTGGTTGGAGGCCAAGACCTAAATAGTATGGGAGAAGGCCCAGACAGATAGGAGAGAGACACACACAGAAAGAGAGAGAGAGAGAGAGAGAGAGAGAGAGAGAGAGATGAGACAAGCAAGAGACCTGAAGACAACATGGCCCTTCCCAGCACAATCTCTCAGTAACTTTCCTTCTCTGACAAATTCTAACTGCCAATGGCACATTTGTCTATGAATTCATAGCAGATTAATCCATTGATCATTATAGTGCTGCATGATCCAATTGCTTTCTGCAAGCCCCACTTCTGAATAGGAGAATTTTGGGGAATGTTTTAGAACTAAATTATACTAGTGGAATGATTTTCCAATTGTTTTTAGATTAATATACTAAAACACTATATCCAAGGGCTGAGGTTAGTTCACTTTTCTCCTACCTGTATTACCATAACACAACAGGATTTATAATCCAAGCTTTATGAAGGCAGAAATTAGTGGAACTGAAGAGCCCAACTAGGCCATCTGACTTGTGAGCCATTGACAAGAGGAATAGGGTGAGCTTTGAACAGAGGAAATAGGGATCAGCAAAAAAATCAAAGAGAAGGTGACAGGAGGGGAAAGAGCAATGACAGGTAAAGGAAGAGTGGCCAAGAATTAGGAACAGTACTCCGAGCATGCTGAAAACTATTGTCTGACTCTGGAGATATTGCCAGATCATTGATATGCTCTCCAGTATCCTGATGAGTTGGATGCAGTGTTAGGTTGAGAGTTAAAGTAAGAAAGAGATGATGTTTACTAAAGAGACCCAACCTAGTACCAGCTGCAAGATCAAAGGCCCATTGCCAAGAGAGTTTAGTAAAAGTAAAGCCACTTTCTGTAGTTACTATGGCAGGAGTGAGAAGTCTCAAACTGGAGAGGAGCTGATCCAATGGACCATGATCTTGGAAAGAGAGATAAGGAAACAATAGCCTGTAGAGAATAATTTAATAGCCCTTTTGCCAGAAACAAGGTTTAAGTTACAGCTAACACTACCACCAAGCTGATTTTTATCACAGAGCATTTATCAGTTCTCTCAACCACAGGATAGGGTTGGTCCTCTATAGGATACAAATGGAGCATTATGCATGACCATGGATGTCTAAAGGGCCATGAGGAGGCTATTCAGTGGCTTCCACAATACAGTTCTGATGAATACTGGTGTTACAGCTTCTACCTAGATGTGTTCCTACAGCCTTACACAGGCGGGAACACTCAAAGGTATTGGTTAGGATGTGTGATGCTGAGATTAAGGATGTGATTTGGAGATGGAGGATGTTCTGCCCTGATGTGGGTGCTACACCTAAAAGTGGCCTGGATGGAATAAAAGGGGACAGAAAGACGCTGCCTCACTGCTTGCTACTTTGTTGTCTTCTGTCTGCTTTATATAGACTGTTTCTCCTGTGCGATGTCCTCTACCAAGAGAACCTGCTTTAATGTCAGCGGACCATGGACTACAATCACTGCAGACTGTGGGCCATAAGACCCTTTCTTTTCTTTGAATTTTGGTGTTGAGTATTTTGTCTCTACAATAAAATATGTACCTTAGATATTTGTTAATGATGATGACATCATGAGTTTGATTCCCTGATTATAATCTCTGACTCAGCACTAAAGGTGCTATATTTTGAATTTGTTTCCCAAAGTTCATGCTTGTAGTCTTTTTTTTTTTTATAGCTTTTATTTGTGGAACCAGGGATTGAACTCAGGCCCTTTTACTGGCCAGGGAAGTGCTTATTCCACTGAGCCATTTCCCTAGCCCATACTTGTAGTCTTAATCTCCAAAGCAATAGTTTTGGGAGGTGGGGTGTAATAAGAAGAATATGGTCAGGACATAACTACTCCCACAAACGTATTAATGTCACCAATGAAAGGCAGAAATAGTTCTTATGAGGGTGAGTACCAGCATATTCTGCTCTTCCTTGGGCTCTTGTTCTTGGTCTCTCCTGTCCCTAGCCTTCTGCCACCAGAAGACAGAGGGTGAAGGCTTCTGAAGATGTCATGCTCTTGGGCACTCCAGCTTTCAAACCTGTGTCAAACAACTTCCTTTTACTTTTTCATTTCTTCTTAAAAATACAGGATATCTAGTCTTTAGCATGCTGCATGAGTCAAAGAAAATGGACTGAGCCACAGGGAATCCAATAACAAGGACATTTTGCATTTTGATCCTAATGAAAGACATTTTAACCTAGGTCTTAAATATAGCTGGTGATGGTGAGGTTAGGAGTCCCCAGGCAGCTAGCTGCAGATGATTTAGTTTGATGATTGATGCACATCTACCCATGAAAGCCAATTCCATTCTGCCAGTTTTCCATTGACTTTAGAAAACTCTTAATTGTTAAAGTTTCACTTTGAATTTATTTCATTTTTCCTTATATTAGTTGCATTTTAAAATTATAAATGCTTTCCTTGTTAAGCTTAATCTTGAATTAAATCGTAGAATATTAGACAATTCATACTGAGAGATGTGTTGGTTCTAGCTCAGCTGATTTTCTGAGAAGGCTGGATTAAGTTGGCAAGTACATTTGCATAAACTGTATGGCTGCTTGAAAAAAGATAAAATATATTTTAGAATTTTAGTATGTAGTACATAACCAAAATACCTTTTTTGGAACCTTCTACTTGACATCAGATTCAGTGAAGTTTGGGACTAGAAGCATCTAGCACCTCCAATAAATGTTCTAAATGCAGAAGAACATTCTAATCCTTGACACCTCAACTCCTACCCAATCTCTCACCCTGACCATTTTTAACACAAAATGTTGCACTGAGCAAGCTATTACTCAGTGTTATGGTTTATATCTAGAAAGCCACTTCAGAGTCTTAGCTGGGGCTTTTTTGAAAGCGATTACATCATGGGGGGCTATATTTATCAGTAGAGTGATCTATTGATGAATTAATAGGTAAATGCTATTGGGTTGGGACCTAGTGGGAAGGGCTGGTTCACTGTGGACATGTCTTCCAAAGATATATCTCCCTCCATGTTCCTCCTAACCTTTTCTCTCTGCTTCCTGGAGATCATGGGTTGAATAACTTTCCTCCATTGTGTCTGTCTGCTTATGTTATTTCTGTTTTGGAGCCAGCTGGCCTTGTGCTGGATCCAACTTTTCTGCAGCGTGAAGATAATAAACAACATCCATGACTTGTGGAAGGAGACGTTTCTTTTGGCTCTCAGTTTCAGTGGATTTGGTCCATGGTTGGCTGGTTCAAAGGCAGATGTAACATGACACAAACATCTGGTAAAGGAAAGCTCAAGTTGTGGCCAGGGAGCTGCATGCATGGTGTGTGTGTGTATGTGTGTGTGTGTGTGTGTGTGTGTGTGTGTGTGTGTCTGTCTGTCTGTCTGTCTGTCTGTGTGTCTGTGTGTCTGTGTCTGTTTGTGGCAGTGAGTCATCAGACCAAGACATTAGTAACCCACCCCCTCCAATCAAACCTCATCTCCCTACATAAGACTTTTGGGTTGTTTTAGATCTAAGCCATAACTTTCTGCCACTGATCCACAAAAGGAACATCTGCTTCATTATGTGAAATGTATTTAGACCATCTCCAAGAAACACCAAAATCTTCACAGTTCTAGCATTATTGAACAATCCAAGTCCAAAGACTACTTGGAGAGTCAAGGTGTATTAATATCTGTGCACTTTAGTAAAAATCAAACAGACAGTTAAATACTCTCAACAGAAATGGCAGAGAATGTACTTGCTCATCCCAAAAGGAAGAAATGAGAACAAAAAATAATGGAGCTCTAGCAAGACTAGAACTCTACAGGGCAAACATTAACTCTTGTAGCTTTATTCCAGCCCCTGGGGCATGTTGTAGTGAAATACAGTGTCCAAAGAACCTCAGGAGTGGCACCTCTATGTTGCAGTCTGTTTGACTTTTCTTGGGACAGCTCTGCTTGTTTCCTGCAGCTTTCCTCAGCAGAAAGTCCATGTCCTTGGCATCTCCAGTTTCTTGGTATCTCAGTTTGGCTTCACTCTTACAGGCTCATACACTTTTCTCTTTGGCATGTACTACCTGTTCTGTCCCTTCTGTTAAAGCCTGGATGGAAGATTCCATGGTCTCCTCATCTTCCTCCTGACTTCCACCTACTTTAAACTAGCTGAAGTCTTAAACCATAGCTTGTTTTCTGTTGTATCTATAAATAGAAAATTGGAAATTATGTCATTAAGCAGACAATATATAGTAATTATCAAGATAGAGTAAAATGAAAACTTAGGAAGGAAGACTAAGACAAAAATTGTAAATTTCTCAAAAAGAACAACTGGGATGGGGATAAAACAAAAGGAATGAAATATACACATATATATATATATAATATATATAATATATATATTATATAATATTATATATGATAATATATATATATATATATTATATATGTTACCTAAGATAATGATGCTAGTAATTTCTATTAGTTAATTGAAAAGAACAGATAGTGTTTCTATTGTTCAATAGTTTTACATGCCTATATCTGGCAATGTGAGCAATACTTTGAAGATAACAAAGTGCAGTACAATACCTATGGTTAATGTCCTATCATTTTGTTTTGAGGTTCTATGTCTTTTTGCTTTTTAATTATTTTTAAGATAGAAAAAGATCTTAAGAATTTATTCAAATTGTAAATTTGGGTACTGAAAGAGGATTTTAAGAAGCATACTGTTAGTAGGTTTTGTGGCCTGGTGGTCTCCATCTGTCTTAGTTATAACAGTAGGATGGTGCAGGAAGCAGGTTGCTAGAATGAAGGGACTGGTAGCTTCTTGGATCTGACCCATTTATCTGCTCAGACCGGTCACTCGTCAATAGCTCTGGGTCCACTCTCATGAGAGGGAGATGAGGAGATGATGCATTAAATAATGCTGAGGTTTGCTGAAGTTCAGTCACAGAAAGCATCTCAATTTCTAGGCATGAATGCACACTGAGCCAACATCATCACTGGAGAAGTGTGAGCAGAGATTGCTGAAGTTCACTCATGATAGATGTGACGGTGCCACGAACGTTACGTTCATTTACTAGTGGACTGAGGCTGAGAGTGTTCTCCAGGCCTCACAGCCTAGTTATGGAGGAAAGGCTTATGTAAGTTTGAGGAGTTTATGTCTTTCAAGTATTTGGTCATTTCGCTTCAGTTAATCAGCAAATATGTGAGCAGACACTTGTTCAAAGTATTGCTTTGTTATGTTTTAATGTTAATGGGATCAGCATGGATGACCTCCCTTTCATTTGTGATATTATTTATATTCTCTGTCTATGTTCTACTTGTGGAAAGCAGACAGAGGTCAGGGCTGATGCATTTCTGAGGCTGTTCAATGAGCTAAGATTGTCATGTGTTAGGACATAATGCTTCTGTGGTCCGCCATCAGGCAGTAGTATAAAATAGACTTTAATTAGAAAGGTGAAAAGAGAGGAGAAAAATGGGATCCAACCAAAGGCAAGTTATAGTGCAATAAAAAGGGAACACGATGCTCAGTAAGCACGACGTTGATGGCACCAATGTTCTAGGTGGAAAGGAACGCCCACAGCTTCACTCTCACTCAGAGCTAATGCTAAATAACTATCAATTCTTTAATTTTTTCCTCTCAGATTCATAAAGAACACTTTTTCCTACATAAAGCTCTATTTTTTTTTAAACTGTTTTTGGGGAAACAACTGGGGCCGGGTATTGTGTTGTATTTATAGTTCAAATGTTAAAAATTCCAGGAACGGTTCACTTTGTAGTGAATTCCACAGAAAAGAAATAATTTTCTCTACGATATTTTTGCTTGATCTTCAGAGAAGCTTACAAATGTGAAGACTATTCAGTAACAGAATTGTAGAATTAAAAGACAAATTTGCTACAATACACTTTAAAAATCTTTTTAATCATTTGTTTATTTATTTATTTGGTAGAGGGTCTTGCTATGCAGTTCAGTGATCCTCCTGCCTCAGCCTCCTCAGCACTGGGATTACAGGCATGCACAACCACTCCCAGCTTCCGTGGCTGGCACAGCATGCCTGGTTCTGGGGCCCACACACCATGTGGTACTTGGTCCTTGTGCTTGCCAGGTAGGCGCTTAGAACACAGAACTATCTCCCCAGCCTTCCACTGTACCTTTATTATGTGAATTCATTGGCTGAAGCCCAGAAGGATTAAGTGAAAAAACTCATAAGAGGTATTAAAAGTCAACTCTTCTCCCACTGCAAACAGAGTTCAACCTCAGATTTGCATTCTTGAACACATGGTTCTTGCTCCCATCAAAAATATATACGTGAGTACTTTCTCAATCTCCCAATTATCTAATCTCCTCCCTTTCCTCAGGATAAAGGCATGCTGGCAGAGTCTGGGAGGGACTGCTCCATGCTCATGTCAGTCACACCACAGTGACTCTGGGTGCCTGAAGCCTGCAAGTGACAATCTCCAGTGCAGCACCTTTCAAACCCACCAGAGAAATAGCAAGTTAAGGATGCAAACCTGATTGGCAACCTGAAATTAAGGTTAACGTTCAGTGACTGTATGTATTATAGATCTTTGGACTTAAAAAATATGTATTTGCCTGCTATTTCTGTCATGTTAATTTCTTTCAAAAGATCCCCATTTGCTTTTTAGCATGCAATATAATAAATTACTTAAGTTTGGTGATGTATCTTTAATCTGTGTTTATGACCTAATGAAATTGCAATATTTTGTAACCACTTATATAATTTTAAAAATAAGAAAAATGAATTCACATACAAGTACTTTAACTCTGAAATCTATATATTTGTACTTATGGCTAAATGGTATATATATATATATATATATATATATATATATATATATATATATATATATATGTATACATACATATATATTTTTAATTTTTTTTTCATTTAGGAGTGTTGTGTTGTGTATACATATTTGTGAAAATATGTATAAGCATATTTTCAGTCCTTACAATATACCCAATATGCCAATGAATAAAAGCCACATTTTTTGTCTCAAGAAATTATATCCTAAAGGAAAGACATAAAATAAGAAAAAAATTATGAAAATAATTATATTTTTCTAGGGAGAATGAAGGTTTTCCTTGAAATAAGGTAGTTTAGTGGTATAAGAAAGCATAACTTACTAAGTCACACATAAAACTATATTTTTCATAGTATTATGAAAATGATAAAAATGTAAGTAAATGTTTGAACATCACAAAAGATAAGAAAATTCAAGTAAAAAGTCATAAGTAGTATTGCTTTGACATATTCTATTCTTATCTGATAGATGGAAATTCAAAACAGCTCCGCACATCTACTGGGTGGGGGTATGGCATGAACACTCCCCACAGTGCAACATGTATGGCTTTGCACCTTTCTTAGCATGGTCTGAATGATAAAACTTAAAAAAAAAAAAAAAACTATCAAATTAGAAAGCTGAACCTTGCAGTCTGAGGCTAACTTATATTTTTGTGCTTTGTATCCAATCCCTGAAAGAAAATTTAAATTGGCTCTAAATTAATGCTAATACTCCCAGCATTAGTTAGAAGTACTAGAAGCTGACATAATATCCTGTCCAACCACCATTAGTGCAAATATTGCCTCTCATAGAATTATGTAGAAGCATAGCGTTATCTATCCCAACTGTACTGTGTATACACACACATCATGATTCTTCCTTTCTATACCCCTTCCTTTGTCTACACCTGTCAGAGATAGGCACTCCATTGTCATTCATTGAAATTAGGTGCTTGAACTCAACAATACAATCCAATACAGTCCAGCATTCCACAACAATAGTGAGCTATCCGAAGGGGTTGTCGAACATAGCCATTTATAGCTCAACTTATTATTATGGCTCCACAATGTATACTTCATTTTTATATTTTTCTGCTGGATGGTTAAGACATAGATACAGCAAGACTTATATACCAATACATGTACTTTATGTTTCTTATGAGGTCAGTGAAGTCCCCTCAGTGTTTGTCTTGTAGTCCTGTGCCTTATTCTGTAGATCCTTTGTCTGTGTCATCCATGTGGATGAGTCACGGCCAATGCTTGACCAGTTTGCTCTCTGTGAGAGCCTGAGAGAAAGTTTTCTCTCATGTGACTCTCCCTAGCTACACTATAGAACTTCTATCTCTTTCCTCTGTGGCTCCATAATCTTCTTGTTCAGAAAATTTGGAGCTCAACTGAGTTTCATGATGTTGCAGTACAGGTTCTCCTATGTCCTGAGTCTTTGTTGACTTTGAAAGGCTAGGGCCAAATATATGTGTACCTATGTTTATAGCAGTACAATGTGTGACAGCAAAATCTTGGGAACAACCAAGATGTCCATCACATGAGGAATGGTTGAAAAAGATGTGGTATTTCTATATAAGGGAGTATTACTCAGCTGTTAAGAATGATAAGCTTGAAGCATTTATACTGAAGTGGATGCCACTTGAACATATACTCATAAGTGAAATAAACCAGACACACATGTGTAAATATTGTATAGTCTCCCTAGTATAATAAGCGAAAAGCAGAAATACAAATGGAAATATACAACAACAACTAAAATCACTTGAGTCTGGTAAGGCAAAGTGAATGGCATATGCTGCAGGATACTAATCAGCTTTTCTTCTGGATGGTTAACAACCTAAGTTCACAGATCAAAGTTGGAGAAATCGAAGAGCCACAAGGCCAGCCAGCATTAGTTAGAAACAAACGATTCTCTTCCCTGAACTTCTGCATTTTAAATGTTGGGCTCATCTCAATGACTACCACCTAGAGGTGCACCTGGGAAAATGTATACACAATGCAAAATTATTACACAAATCATAAAATTAACCATCATGAACAAGAGATGGCAGAAATAACAGATTGGAGAACCAGGATATCAAAGACTAATAATTTGGAGCTTATTAAATATTTGATTTTTTAAAATAAAGGATTCTATTACAAATACAGTAAGTGCATTAGTACTACTGAAATCAATGGTATATTTGGTTGAGAGCTAATTACAGTTGCAGAATACAGTGACTAAAATTATAAATTCAAATATTGAACACTAAATTGGACATAGCTAAAGAAGAAATTAACAAACTGCATGACAAAGGCGACAATATAGAAAAACAAGGGAGTATTCCACAAAGCACGAGGAGGTAGAAAATTTGAAGAAATGAAAAGAAGTTAAAAGCAAGTAACTTCTTTGAATAATGTCACATGGCTAGGGTGCAGGACAAATTGTGATGATCAAGAGACTCTGAAACACAAGGGCTTAAATAAAATGATGATTATAGATCCCCCTAAGAACAGACTGGAAATAAGTGGTTTGAGACTGGCCGGTAGCCTCTGCCATTCTTGACGTGTTTTTTCCAAGGTTATCACAGTTTTCATCTGACCTTACCAATGAGCGTGTTTGGGAATCAGAAATGACAAGGGAAGGGCATTGTCTTTAGGAAGGTGACCCAAAATTTCCCATGGTGCTTCACTTTCATAAGAATGGTGAGAACTCAGAACTTAATCACATGTAGCTACAGTTGACAATCTCAGCAGTGACGCAGCAAATCTCCCTTATCCTTCCTATCTCTGACAATCTCTTCGGCTATGAAGTATTGAAAATTATGCTTTTAAAAAGGCTTATAGGATTATATGATGCTTGTTCAGATAATCCCTAGTTTCTATTGGACTGTGACATGTGATATAATAAGGAAGCTCTAGCTCATCATAACCACAAGTCCTGGGAATGAACACATGGTACGTTGAGGGTCAGTTTTCATGTTCTTCCTATAAACTTCAAATAAGGACAAACTTCAAGAGGAAAGAATTTAAACAATAATGTTAGTTGGGGAAACTTAAGAGGTACAAAGCATAATGTACTGGAAAAGTTAAAGTATAACCTGTGGGGAGTTTTTCAATTTTCTTGATAAAGAAGTACAGAAGTAAGACCTAAATGAACAACATTAAGCATGAGAAATGTATAATACGTATAAACATAATACTGATTAAAGTAATAATATATGGTGCTACTCAAAGAAAACATACTTAGAATAAAATCCTAAAAAAATGTAGGTAACAAAAATCTAAAAGGAAATAGAAATCTTTGATGTTCCTGCAATCATTGTAATTTCAATAAATCTTTTCTCTAAGAAAACAGTGCTAGTTTTAGAGACCAATTCCACCAAAACTTCATGAGTCATATAATTACAACCTCAAAAATCTCACAAAGGACTATAATCTTTTAGTAATGACAGCTGAATGTGGTTAAAAAATTGGTGCATTGGTATGCAAAGGGGATTGTGATTATAGCTCAGGATTAGAAATGTATTGATAGGCATACAAGGCTATTTAGCGTATGCCTTTGGTGCTCAGGAGAAATGGCCATTCACAGAGTAACATATACTATGTGTATTAAATGAGGCCATGAAATTGAATAAGCAGCAGATATACAAGGATCAAAATAGAGAGAGCCACTCGCTCTTATGTTTTTTCTTTTATTAAGTTTATTGAGAAACAAATAGCAATGAGACAGATTCAAAACCGATTACTAGGACAGTTTCAATAATTAATACATTGCAGATTGTTGTCTTCATAGTGGTTATTCATAGTATAAGCTGCAAACATGATATCCTGTCCAAATACCATTAGTATAAATTTTTCTTCTCATTGAATTAAGAGAAAGTAGCTACATATCTACCTTAACTATTTATATCTTGATTGTGGTGAAAGTTTGAGCTATTTCTTACAGAGTCCAAGAGTTTTCTGAATTTGTTTTCTATATTGTATTTTGTTAATGAGCTCATTGCTTTGTTTTTCATTATTACAATGCTAGTTACAATCAAGCAATTTCTTCTACTCTTGCAGTCTTTGTGTACCTTTCATTTCAGGGCAAGATCACCAAAATTATAGAGTCATATCTTACGGGTTGTGCAGATAATTAACGCCACATAGAAAATGATATCAAACTTACTTATTTTAATCAAGTAAATTGTGACTTTTTAATGCTACCTGGTAACATGAAATAGCTCGGGTGCCACTATTTCGTGTCTCCTCTCAGCAAGTGATTAATTTGTAATTAGGGAGAACGCCATTCACAAAGAGACTTTCACTTTGTAGCAGAGTAGAGAAGAAAGAAAACATGACTTTTGGATTAAAGATCCAGTTTAACTCTTCTTTCCATGAAATACATGAATAAATCAAACATCTTTCCAAGATCCAGACACACCATCAAGTGTGTCTGGATAAGTTAGAAACTGTGGTTAGACATAGAAGTCCATGCTTCTAGTCACCAGACATGGTCAATTGGCAATAATAGGTCAATATCCATGATGAGATTGTCACTAGGAAAGACCAGGTCCCCTCAAAAATCATGACTCTAAAAGTGACAGGCCCATAATGTACATAACTATTGAGCACTTCAAGATGTAGTCTGAGTATGGACAGGCATATAATAGGATAAAGGGCAAAGTTCCACTCATTGTGGGAAACAGCATCTTTTTCTGTGCAGGAATATTTGGAGTGTGCCACACACTCAAGCCCTAAAGTACTTTTTGTGTATGGATTTGTAAAGACATCAGTTGCACATTGAAAGTCCCGCAGTTGAGTCAGATCTGGTTCTTTTATAGTTGTCACTCAGTTTTTCTATAATATACAGATGCCTTTGACTAAAATCAGCAAGCATACATCTTAGCATGATGCACACCCCAAGTGTTTATGAAGAGATCTTTGTGGATGAGTTTGTAAATGAAAAGATTCTTTTGTCTGGCAACAGTCAGTCTTGTCATCTATGCATTGAAAACTTTTATTAATTCTGACGTTCTGGAAAGTAGGAGGCAGGAATCTCACTTTTTATCTCTTATTTACATGATCTCAAGGTAGTTGCATTGTCTCCTCTAAATTTCAGTTTTGACCCTTGTAGAGTATATGGTAATTCTCTTTAATACATTTTATTAAATTATTACATCTATACTGTCTCTTAATACTCCTGATGGGTTATAAATGTGATTTCAATGACATTATTTTATCATCATCATCATTATGCTCATAAATGATTAGCTTTTTCATAAATTCTTTAATTACTTTGTAGACATTTACTGGTACATATAGAAGCACTAAAGTGGATACTAAGATGTTAGGAGAAAAATTTCGCACAAGGTCTATGCCTCTCAATGAACTTGTATTCTAGCTGGAGTAATGTCACATATATGTGTATCTGCAATAAAAGGGACAGGGAGCAACACAGAAAGTCAAATTAGTTCTAGTTCCATGCTAATTGGTACCATCCCCGAAATCTAGATCTCAGCTGAAGTATATTTTGAGGTAATAAATCACTTTGTAGATGGGTCTTTTGAAGGGACATTACTATACACAGAACACAGAACACCTTCTATTTGTATAGCTTTGTATCTCAGTGTGGCAGAGATTGTGCTTTCTAAATTATATAATATTCTTAGGTATAATAGAAAATACATATTTTCTTTTTATTCCCAATTATTGACCCAACCCCTGGTCTCTCTCTATCCTGCAATATGAGGCAGTCACAGCAGGTAGAGTGCTTTCCTGAGTTCTACGTTCTCAGTTCTGAGAAGTGGTGATACACAAGGAAGGGAGTACAAGAAACTCTGCAGCTACAGCCAGTTATTGGGGCTATCTTAGTTACTTTTCTCACTGCTAATAAAAAAACACTTGATACCACATGTTAAAAGAGCAAAGATTTATTTCTGCTTAGTTTGCAGAGGATTCTATCCATAGTTTGCTGTATTTTATGCACAATCCTAGACAGAGTGGCATGGCAAAGAAATAGCACAGAAGTGGGGCAGTCAGTGGCAGAACAGCCAGAGGCGGCAAGCAAGCCTCCCTTTCCCTTTTATCCCATCTAGGCATCAAACCTTTGCTATTGTTCCATCTGCACCCAGGGGGGCCTTCTTATTATCCCCACCTACAATCATTCTAAATCATGTAGTGGACTCATTTAGTACTGCAAAATCTTAATCCAAGCATTACATATCTTAGATCCAGCCAGCTCTGAAAAACCCTGCTTATGAGTGCATGAGACTTTGGGGGAATGTGTAGATATGAGCCGTAGCAGAGGTATCAGTGACATCATGGGACTTGACACTAGGATGTGAAGGGGGGGATGTAATGTAGAACTGAGTCCTGAGCACATGAGATTTGACACCAAATCCAGCTTGATGGAGGCAGCCCTGAATTGAATTGTAGGGTGCCTAGTTGATGTTTGGGGAGTTGGAAAATTGGTTATTGTCAGAAAACAGTGCAGACAGTTTTTCATTAATTTGGCAGACACCTGCTTTAAAAATAGTGTTAGTTTTCTAGTGGAAAGGAAGTTCACAGCAGTAACTCCCAGATAAAGATGTGTCTCTGTATAATTTTAACCACAATTGGAGAGAGCCAAGTATATAGAAGATTGGATTATAGGACCGGTGCAGCTGATAAGAAAAGCATTCAAAGAGATCCATAGCAAGTGTCACAACAGAGAATCCAGACCAGAAGTGAAAGGGAAACTGGAGTGGGCTTGATTGTATAGTTACAAAACACATTATGGCTACAAAGCTAACAGCTTCATCCAATGGTCTGGAAACTGAACCATCACTTCTGTGTGGGGTCATATTTTATGAGCAAGATGTCTCAGGAGAATGTTTGTGGAAAAGGCTTGGGAGACAGAGTATGTGATCTGTTTAGTGACATCCATGACCCCAGTATGTTTTCCAGGGTGCACAAGGCTGATTATGGACAGGGTTGCTCAAATTGACCCATCTCCCTTACCAGCAGGGAAGGTGAGGGCTACATTTTGAATTATTATAGGCAACTTACACATGTATGTGTATTTGACTTGAGTTTTGTCTGTACATTGGTATTATCTGGAAGAGAGAAAGAGACAACAGAGGTTTTTCTATTCACAGAGGATAGGAAGAAACAAGGAGAGGGGACAGAGCAAGGGACCAAAAGCGAGGAAGATTTTAATAGTGGGAGGGAATACATTCCAAAAGCAATCAACTCAACCAGCTGATTTCAGTATTCCTTCTATTGTCAGGGAAAGAAATAAAATATAACAGAATTCTCTTTCTCTCCTTCAATGAGTCCTCTAGTGACAGATTATGCCCAGAGAAGTTCAGCATGAGTGTGTGTGTGTGTGTGTGGGTATGTGTGTGTGTGAGAGAGAAAGTGAGACAGAGAGAGAGAGGCAGAGAGAGGAAGAGATTGAGAGAGAGAGAGAGAGAGAGAGAGAGAGAGAGAGAGAGAGAGAGAGAGAGAGAGAGAGACCAGTACTCTGATTGCTGCTGCAGTAGAGATGGAAGATCTCCAAACTCTTTGGGGCCCTCAGGAGTTAGCAGAGCACATGGATGAGGGCAGGCATCCCCTCAGACAATCTTCAGAGGTAGAAGACATTTATGCCCAAGAAATACCAGGGTCTACAGCCAGAATCTCATAGGTTTTGTGAAGTTTTGTTGTTATAGTTTTTATTTACTTAAGCCTACTCAAGAAGAGTTCAAATACTCTGCAAACATAAAGCAAACATCCTGCCTTTTGTAATAAATTCTATCAAGCCCATCCTTCATAGCATGTGGTGGGTGATTGTTGGGCCATTTTTGTGTTTGGTTTTATTTTTGTTTATTTGCTTGTTTTACAAAAACAAATGTGGAATTGCAGTATGAGGGTAAGACCTAAGGCACCAGTCACCTGAGTCAGCTTCTCTGGCCCATGTGCCATTAGCTGAGCAAGAATTTTGTATAGTGCTAACATTCCTGTGTCTAGATAATACGGTAGATGCTTGAGAGAATCCACTTTTTAAGATACAAGGAAACACATTTTGTCACCTATTTTGTCTTTTCATTTGAGTTCCTAGCCTCAAGGGTGTTTCTATTATTTATTTATGGATGTCCCCAAAACTTCCATCTTTATTATATTGGTCTACAGTGGCAATTTAAAACCCAAGGGAAGAAGGCAGGAAGGGAAGGAGGAAACATTGTTTTCTTCTTTGTCATTCATATTAAGGGATAGAGTGAGTAAGACAGCAATATTTTTCTTCAGTAATGTGGGGGCCTCATGAATACAGAGAATGGTGGTTATGTGAGATATTCCTTGAGATAGGACACTTTAAAAAATTGTTTATTCATTTAGTACAAAGTCTCACTACACAGCCCAGACTCATAGTAATCCTCCAATCTCAGCCTCCCCACAGCTCCAGTTATAGGTGGGTGCCTCCATGCTCAGTTTCAGTGGCCAGCACTGTATGTGGACTGGAGAATGAACCCTGGTCTTTTTCTTTGTTAGGCAGGCACTTAGACAACTGAGCATCTCCCCAGACTGAGATATGACACTGAGTCTGAGGGCAAATCTCTTTATGTACTCTTTTTCAAAACCTCCCTGGACACAGGGATGTTCTCATCAATGTCATCTTACTTCCCTTCAAAAATATATTAGCTGGCATCCCAAAGGTGAGTGAGACTGATACATGCTCCTATAAAAACCCTCTTTGGGGGGTACTGATCCCATTCTCCCTTTTTCTCACTCCACCCTGGATTCCTTGATGTAGAGAAGTAGGTGAGAGTAGGTGAGGAATGTTTTGCACCTAGAGATATGATACATGGGACTAGCAAATACAACCTTCTATTTCACTAGATGATATTCTGCTTTTTCATAATGAGCTCATGTGAACTATTCATATAAGAAAGAGGTCAGTTACTAAGAGCATACAGTAAACATTTCAACAATTAGCCACTATGCTTTCTAGAACAATTACTAGTATTTATAAAAGGTAGTAACTATTTTTCTCATGTTTATTAGCAATGTACATGATGGCATAGAAGGGGTGTTTAATGAACATTTATCTAATGAAGTTGTGCACATATGCATGACTACATTCGCACAACAGATGCTACACCACTTAATAATCTGACCTTCTGTCCACAACTTGAAGAACACTAATATAATGCAAGTCAGTCCATTCACACATCCTCTTGAACACCAGATTAAGCAATTTCACCATAGGAGGTTTTACTAGAAGTTGAGTTCTTAATGATCATCTCTGTGCGTTGTTTATTTGTAAAACCGGCCAATGGCTTTGTAATCAGACCATGTTGTATAGATTTTGCTCTTAAAAATCTACTCACTATTTCAGTATCCCTTGCAAGCTGACAGCAGAACTGGCAAGATGTCAAGAATGATTCAGAAAAATGCCAATACAGGATATTCTTCAACAGAAAGAATGCAACTTTGGAAGATTCCCAGTCTGGGTTAATTAGTGTTCTTTCTGAATCTTTCACAAAAATATCTAGAGTCGCTTTTATTCGTTGTTTTATCCATAGCATAGAAATCCCGACTGGGGTTTCTGTTTGGCCTTAATACAGTGATACCTGCACTGACAATTCCTGTCCTATGATTGGCTAAGGAATTTCAGGAAGACCCATTGTCAGTTATTATTACAAGAAATTGGGGGCCTGGGTAGAGAGCTCAGGAGAATATATACTTGTCTGGCAAGCACAAGAGCCTGAGTTCAATCCCCGGTTCCATAAAATAAAAAGAAAGAAAGTAATTGGCTCCTCAGCATGGGTTTTAGACTTTGAAAAGATTTCTTTCTAGTTCTAAAATATGGATGGCACTGGGGGGAAAATGCACCCTGTTATTACCTGGACTTCCATGTCTCAGCCCAGAACTCTGCAGTAGGGAACTCATGAGTGTTGGTTTTGGTTTATCTTGCTATGTGTTGTTCTTCAAAACCTACATGCACACAGGGATCTTCTCATTAATGCCTGCTCACATCTCTATAAAAAATATATTCGCAGAAAAAAAAATGGGGCCAGGAGATAGCTCAGTAGAATAAGTGCCTACCTGGCAAGCGCAGGGTCCTGAATTCAGTCCCCGGTACTGCAAAAAAAGAAAAAGTTCACTGGCATCCTGAAGTGAGTGAGATTGACATATGCTGCCATAGTGGTCCTCTTCTGGGGCTGCTGATCCCTGTCTACCTTTGCCCATCTCCATCCTGGATTCCTTGATGCACAGAGTAGGTGAGCAAGATGAGGAACATTTTCCACCTAGAGGATCTGAGCTTATTCTGCAGCTAAACCATTGGTTGAAATCCATTTAATCTGTACAAGATGAATAAATAATAGATTCTCCATATCATATATGCCCAGGTTTTCCTTGACCTGGAAGACAAAAGTAATATTTACTTTCTAAGTAGTAACTTTTGGATATATTATATTTCTCTTTTCATAATTATAGATCGTATTTGTGTGACACTTTTTGCGACATATATTCAAATGTTTTGTTTGATCCAGAAGGGTAGGGTGAGAAGAAAGGGTAGTATAAATATTTTTTTTATTTTATATTAGGAAAAAATTAGACAGTGCAAGATATGGCCTTAAAAAGTCCAATAGTGACAGAAAAGTGAGAAAATCACAGTCTTTAACTTATTTTGAATTTCCTTATGTACCACCTCTGATGAAAATAGAGGACACAGTATATGTTCAAGTGGCATCCACTTCAGTATAAATGCTTCGAACTTATTATTCTTAATAGCTGAGTAATATTCCATTATATAGAAATACCACATCTTTTTCAACCATTCCTCATGTGATGGACAACTTGGTTGTTTCCAAGATTTTGCTATCACACGTTGCGCTGCCATAAACATAGGTACACATATATCTCTATGATATAATGTATCCAGATCCTTTGGGAAAACTCCCAGTAGGGGGATAGCCGGCTTGAATGGATATACTCATAAGTGAAATAAACCAGACACACATGTGTAAATATCATATAGTCTCCCTAGTATAACAAGTGAAAAGCAGAAATACAAAAGGAAACATACAACAAGTAAAATCAATTGAGTCAGATAAGGCAAAGTGAATGGCATATGCTGCAGGATTCTAATCAGTTTTTCTTCTGGATGGTTAACAATCTAAGATCACAAGTCAGTGTTGCAGAAATAGAAGAGCCACAAGGCCAGCCAACATTTTGGCCCTAGCCTTTCAAGGTCAGCGAAGATTCAGGACATAGGAGAACCTGTACTGCAACATTATGAAACTCAGGTGAGCTCCAAATTTTCTGAACAAGGAGATTATGGAGCCACAGACAAAAGAGATTGAAGTTCTATAGTGTGTCTGGGGAGAGTCTCATGAAGAGAAAACTTTCTCTCAAGCTCTCACAGTTCGCAAACTGGTCAAGCATTGGCCGTGACTCATCCACATGGATGACACAGACAAAGGAACTACAGAATAATGTACAGGACTACAAGATAAACCCTGAGAGGACTTCACTGACCACATAGGAAATATAAAGTTCATGTGTTGATATATAAGTCTTGATCTATCTAGGTCTTAACCATCCAGCAGAAAAGTATAAAAATGAAGTATACATCATGGGGCCATAATATTACACTGAGCCGTAAATGGTTATGGTCGACAATTTCTTTGAATAACTCTATTGTTGTAGAATGCTGGACTGTGTTGGATTGTGGTGTTGAGTTCAAGCACCTAAGTTAGTTGAATGACAATGGAGGGCCCACCTTTGACAGGTGTAGACAAAGGAAGGGGTGTAGAAAGAAAAAATCATGATGTGTGTGTATAGACAGTACAGTTGGGATAGATAACGCTGTGCTTCTACATAATTCTATGAGAGGCAAGATCTGCACTAATGGTGGTTGGACAGGATATTATGTTGGCTTCTAGTACTACGGTCATCCACTAGGAAAATAACTATTGAATTTTTGATATAATTCAGGTATAAAAAAATAAGTAAGCAGCTACACTCTTAATTCACTGATAAGAGATATCTGCTAAAATAATATCTGTAAATATAATACCATGTATGCACCTTGTACAATACCAAAACGTTATGAAAACAGTTTGCAATGTATTAATTTATGGAATCTGTATTGTTAAGGTGTCTTGAAACTGTCTGAGTGACATATGTACTTCAATAAAATGAAAGGTAAAAAAAAAAAAAAGAAAAATACGGCATTGAATCTGAGTAGCAGTGTGTGACAAGTTGCACCTTTTTGGTGCAGTGAGCCAGTTGTAAGCTGTGGATAGAAAGAGGTATGTTTAAAAGTATACCACAAATGTGGATCATGGAATATTTGTTGACTTACAACTTTGTTTCAAAATGTAAAAATGCTGAAGAAATACAAAGTTTGCAAATTAGTTTATAGCAATATAGTGAGGCTGAATTGTCCACAAAAATTGTTTACAAGTGTTTTGAGGGATATTAAAGCAGTTGAGGGGGAGAATAGCTTGGGATGTTCTTCAACACCATCAACTTAACAGAACATTGAAAGAAGGAAATGGCTGAGTATGTTGGAGCCTGCCTGTAATCCCAGCACTCAGGAGACTAACACAGAAAGATCACCACATGTGTGAGGTCAGCCTGGTCTAGCTAGTGAATTCAAGACCAACCTGAACTATGTAGCAAGGTCTCGTCTCAAAAAATAAAACTTAAAAAAACAAAAAGAAATGATTTCATCAAATAAGAAATTGATGACTGGAGAAACTTGTGAAGATGTGAACATCCCTATGGTTCTATTCAAAGCATTCTAACTATAGGTGTGAATGTAAGGCAGATGAGCATGGATTTGCTTCCTGATTTTGTACCAGCACTGGTCAATTTTGTTGCAGCTCAGTTATTACACTGCTTCAAGGTCCAGCTTTTAAGAAATGTTATTTTCAGAGATGAAATCTGAGTCTACTCGTGACACTATGATCCTCAGGCCAAGGACCAGAGATCTCAGTGAGAGCACCCAGCTCCCCAGTGCACAAAAATGTGTGTCGATCAAGAACCACCATCAGGGGGATGTTGATTGTGTATTTTGACCTCACTGGAGTTGTGTAAGCTGAGTTTGTTCCCATAAACTCTACAGTTAACTCTGAATACTGTAATAGATTATTAACGTGTCTAAGAATCTGGGTTCATAGAAAACAGCCTGAGAAGTGGGTAAATGGTTCCATCTCCCATAGACAATGTTCTGAGTCAAACAGTGCTTCTGTCATGGTCATTTCTTTCAAATAAAAATGTTACAGTATATCCTTGCCTTTCTTCTTCATCATATGTGGCCCTGTGCAACCTCTAGCTTTTTCCCAAAGTCAAAATCACCACGAAAAGTAACATCTTAATTGGTTCGTGGCATTGAGACAGGCACAACAGTGTAACCTAAGAAATGCAAGAAGGGGAGCTGCCACACTGCTCCAGAAAGTGGCAAGAAAAAAAAGAGACAAGCGATGGCAATGATCGCTTTCTGTAATAAAGGTTTAAATTCACATGTTTACCATAAAAAAAAAGAAAAAATCACGATGTATGTGTATAGACAGTACAGTTGGGATAGATAATGCTGAGCTTCACATAATCCTATGAGAGGCAAGATCTGCACTAATGGTGGTTGGACAGGATATTATGTCGGCTTCTAGTATTACGGTCATCCACTAGGAAAATAATTATTGAATTTTTGGATATAATTCAGCATAAAAAATAAGATAAGTAAGCAGCTACACTCTTAATTCACTGATAAGAGATATCTGCTAAAATAATATCTGTAAATATAATATCACGTATGTACCTTGTACAATACCAAAACATTATGAAAACAGTTTGCAATGTATTAATTTGTCCAATCTGTATTGTTAAGGTGTCTTGAAACTGTCTGATTGACATTTGTAGTTCAACAAAATAAAAAAAATAATAAGTAAAAATAAAAATAAAAATAAAAAAGAAAATAGAGGGCACAGTCTTCTGCCCAGTAAACAGTGACTCCCTAGCACGAGTTATGGGGTCCGTATTACACTTCATCCAAAAGGGGGCGTCACAGAACTGGAGGATGTAGAAACTAAGTGAGACAGGAATAAACTGCAGGGCCAGAGAATGGGTGGAGATGAACAGATGAGCAAATATCAACTCATAAACAAGGAGAGATGATGTATGAGTTCAAGAAACAGATTCGTCACACTTAGTTGAATACACCTTGAAAAGACATCTGTTGCATATTTCAAATCATTGATAAGATTGAGAGTCATCCTCACTTGTCACCTTTACTTATGTTAATTTGGAATCCTGGCCACCTCACTTTAGGTGGCCCACGTAGCACCGTTGAGCTGGGCCTTGTCTAGTGCTCTTTCTGTGCTTCAGTGTACCATCTTGTGCTTCTCTAATATGTCCAGGGAAGCACATACCTGGTCATCCCCAGTGAGAAGTAGTTTGAAAAATTTGAATCTGACCTGCAGCTGAGCCTGTGGCAACCCAGCAAAGGCAGAAGGCAGAAATGATTCACAGAAGCAAGAAATGTCAGAGCTTACTCATTCACTGTTGTATCCCACTAAGACTAGGCAGTTGTTGGTGATAACTGAGTGATACCCATGACACAGACACAGGCTAGGAAAGAATTAGCAAGTATGTTAGTTCGTTTAGACTGTAAAAGCAAAATGCAAGCTATATGCAGGTTGGTTTGTATACAACAGAAATTTGTTTCTTCTGATTCTAGAGACTAAAATGTCCAATATGTAGGCACTACCAAATTCCTTCTGATGAGAGTTGGATTTCTGACTCACAGATGGCACCTTTCAGCTGTGTCCTCACATGAAACCTTCCTGTAAAGGCACTATTCCCATTCATGGGGGCTCTTCTCTCATGATGTAGTCACCTCTAATAGGCCACACACTTTAATATTGTCATACCGCAGTTTGACTGACCAGTGTGGGAGTGGGGTGGGGGGCACAAGCATTTGGATTACCCAAAGAGTAATGCCATTCCAATTAGGGAATTGTAGTAGCAGTAAATAAAGCTGAATTCAGTGGTAAACCCAATTTGATGTAGGAAAACAAAGAACATAAATGAATAAAACTACTTTATAGATAGCACATTGATCCATCACTTCTTTGCTTCTTTCCACACACTTTACTGTACTACAATTGGTGTGCCTAGCTGGCAGGCTTATCCATAGGGGCAGGGCTGCAAGGAGCATGGCAGAAGGAAGCTCAAGTTTGACAGGAAGGAAATGCAATGGGCTTGTGGGCAGTGGGCCACAGAGTCTGCTCCTGCCCCTCTCTGGGGGGAAGCTTCCCTGAAACAGCATCAAAGTCTGCATATTCCCATCACATGGTAAAGAAGGGTTTTGACTAAGTTTAGGCTTTGCAACAAATGCAAATGAGGAACACCTATAGAAGCAAAGAAATAAACCCATGTAGGAAGTGTAAGATCTTGATACACAAGTCCCTGTGCTTCTAGCCCTCTATACTTCTCATTTAAACTGGGGCTCTTATCTGATAAAACAAAGGAACAGAAAGTACCTCTGGGGTGCTGGCAGACTGAAGAGCAGCCAGGCTACCATCAGAGGTTTGCTGAAGGAATGTCCACACCTTCACTGGCATTGCTGGAAGACTGCACGTGGCCCAGGGACCGTGCCGGAGAGACCAAACATGGCCGTCTGGAGAATGCTCCTGCCCCTGATGTCTGACCTGAAGATACTCACAGTGTAAAATTCAGGCTTTCTTTATTGCCCAGGTGTTATCTACCCCTCAGCCCCTGCCACTGGGTTATTTAGGTGATTGCTTCCTCCTGCACTGAATCTTAGACCAGTAAGTAGTTTCTCTATCTAGAAATCCAAGCTTTGTATCTTGAAGAAACATCTTTGCAATATTAAGTATGTGAATATCACCTTTCTCTAGTCACATCGATACAGATTTCATACATACAGAGTGCACCAAAATAACATAGACTCACTTCAGGAAAAGAAAAATAGTATGATGTGTTTTCAACAGATGGTGTTACCTTTGTATGGGGGACCCTAGAGGGTGTCATATATCACAGGAAACCCACTACACTGCCAGCTCCTAGAGAAGAAACTGAAAATGCATGAGCAGCGATCACAGTGAGCGAGGTTACCCTAGCGGCTGTTGGCCATATTAATAAAAGTCTTGAAGCTCATGGCCACCACTCTGAGCACCTTTTGTAAATACAGAGGTGAGAGATAACTTCTATTAATCCTATGATGTCTCATAAATCGAATATTAAAATATTTATATGAGTTTTGCTTTCCCTGAAGTGTGTATACTATTTTAGGCAGATTATATATTCTGAATATAAATGGAAACTGTCTACGATACACTTAAGTATGTGGGCTCTGCTTATCACTTGGAACGGCACTTCGGAGGTGTCTCAAAAGTCGCATAGATGGAGTGGACAATGGGTTATACATGGTAATGATCTGGAGGCTCCATTTTATTTGGCAATGTGAAAGATGAAATTATATAAATAAAATATATATCAGGAAAAATGAATAAAAAATTCTATGAAATCTAATAATAGGGTTCAAAGAATGGTAAATACTTTATCAGAGGGTATTTGCAAGGCATTGAAAAGCCAATTAGTTCGCAATCCTACCAACGTAAAAATAAGATAGTCAAGAATATTATTGGGTGTCATAATATGACAATACTACTGGAAAATGGTATGTTAAAAACTGGAGTCCTCATCACACTGGATGACTTAGTCCTAGAGCTCTTGGGAAGATCAGTATCATGCAATGCTAAGGGTGGGTAAGGAAGAGCAAGGTAGGGCCAGCAAAGGTCGAATGTATTTTCTTTCCAGAAATCCAGTTCTGCAGCGGCCCTTCTTTCTGCTATATTCTGATTGCTTGTTTACGTGACCTTCTTCCCCGCAGGATAGTACTACCTCGGGGACAGGCACTAGCCGCATCTACCACGGTGTGTGGGACATAGAAGTGTCCGCAATCTGTTCCTAATGAATGGTCAGTAGTACTTGCTCGTGGGCGCCCGTTGGCAGACATCACCTCTAGCGAAAGCGCCTGGGAAGCATGGTCTCCCAGGGAGGTTCCCTGAAAGCCTTGCCACAGCTCTCTGCAGCTCTGGGTAACGCACTGCCAGAGCTGTGAGCCGCAGAAACTGCAAGGGCAATTTTAGGTCATCAGGATGTCATTTGCCTAAATGAAATAACTAGTCTCTTGCTGGTCGGAAATCAAGTGTATTCTTGTCATCAGAGAGCTTTCTGTGCAGATACCGGTGAAGACCTTGCAGGTTTGAACAGAAGCTTTTAACACTCCTTCCATAAGGTTTGGATTTGGATCCACATTTAAAATGGAAAATGCTATTTAAAAATATCTGATAGCCCATTAAAGTTCATCGTTCTGTCATGTCACCGTCGCCTCTCAAAGGCAAGTGCTCTGCTGCTCTCCTCTCAGCTGGAAGCACCTTTTACCTGACACAGCAGACAAAGGCTGATTGTCTCTTCCTGAAGGGGTGTGATCTTCCCATCTCAGCACAGGTCACTTTTTAGAATGCATTGTTCCAAGGCAGCTAATTTCAGTCTGATCATTTTCTTCCATTCAATCTTGTAAAAGAGCATCCATTTTGCAACTCTGAATTCCATTCTGATTTTTTTTATATATATTTTGCCTTTCCTCAAATACTTTTTTTCTTTTGCCAGCAGACACGGTGCAGTCCTATGTCTGCCTACATGCAGTTGAGTACTGTGTATGTATGTAGGGTGTGAATCTGGATGTAAAAATTTTTTTGTATGCATATATTTTATAATTAAGCATGTTAAACGTGTATCAGTTCATTTGCCCATAAAATCAAGTGCTGGCCCAGTGCCCATGACCTCTCCTGGATGAGTAAGTTACATTTCTTCTTCCTTCCTATATGGAAGTCACAGAACATCGAGATATTCCTCTTGGTCTTGGGAGTTTGCTAGGATTCTGTTTCATTTTGACACAAGGCCTGCAGGGATGTTATGAATAATTGGTCATCTTAGTGACAGCGAAGTTCTTAGAACTGCAATGTGGTATCATGGATCAAGCAGAAACCCTTTCTCTTTCCCTCCTTCTTCATCCTCAATCCTTCAAACCTGCATTCCATCCAAGGTGTGTAAGTACTTACACTATTATCTGCACTGAAAAATGGTACCATGATATTCTGTGCTTTCCACTTTCTCACCCTTTTCACTATGCTATTATCTCACCCTTATACAGGGGGATCCTTCCTTAGGCTGAAATCAGCTGGCTCCTCTGAGTCTATGCCTTGGTAATTATGCTGCCTTGGCATTTTACTTAATTTTCAAACAAGGTATGGTTCATGTTTGTATGTTCATTGCCTACAACATCCTATTTTAAAATCCAATCTTAAGATGTGATTAGGGTTTTCAATTTTGTGTCAGTTATTATTCGGTGTCTCTCCCAGGAAACCAGTTTGGTCTTATATTTCAAGAACAAATTAGTTCTATTTCAAATGGACACACAATGTTTGACTGCAACTTTTATACTCATTAAGACAATGTGGAACTTCACATAGGAACGTGTGAAAACCATCACAAATATTTGTAAGTGATTAATGATTTCTCAAAATATTTTACTTATATGATCTTATTTCACAATATAATCACTCTAGTATGGACTCTAAGTATTACTTCATATTTAAGAAAGGAAATGATAGTACAAGATATGACAAAGCAAGTAAAATAGCAAGTTGGAACTTGGAAAACAAATTCTCCAAAGGCAAAATTAATCTGTTTTTGTTAGCACTTCCTTCTGTTTCACCCAGCCCTTCTCCTGAATATTTTAAGATGGGCTTGTTTCTTTGTTTTCATGGAAATTCAGGGTATTTATACTTCTAATGTTTTTATTTGACATTGCACTATAATGTGGTCTCTCTCTTCTGTGGTTATATAAAAGGTTTTCCTGGAGCAAAACGTTCTTTAGCAAATTTGTGGTATGGTATTTTAAACACAGTCCTTCGAATGAAATTTTAAAAGGTTGGCATGTTAGGGTTGACCTTTACACAGAGTGAATCCAACTTGACATTTCTCATGCTTTAAGATGAGACTTCTCCATGATTGTTTCCTCTCCCCACCCTCCTTCTATAATTATTCCTGATCTCTTAGACTA
Source organism: Ctenomys sociabilis (assembly GCA_004027165.1). Classification (NCBI taxonomy): domain Eukaryota; kingdom Metazoa; phylum Chordata; class Mammalia; order Rodentia; family Ctenomyidae; genus Ctenomys; species Ctenomys sociabilis. The sequence continues at coordinate 50,342 of PVKA01002083.1, forward strand.
AAGCTTTGCTTAAATGAAGTCCATTGTACCTACAGTGGCCTCATGGAAGAGCAGGTCAAAGCAATTACCATAACAAAGTGATTGACTGTCTTTTAGAATCCAGACCTCTAGGAAGGGTACTTTTACTGCCTTTCCGTGTCACAGTGGGTGCAGGAAGGGTGCCCCGCTGAGCCAGTGTATCATCTCACACTCACAAAGCAAGCACTGCAGATAGTTTCATTAGTATCCAAGTCCTCAAGTTCACTTAAAGGGAGGAAGGAAAACACTGAACACCCAAAGCTGGTAGACAGCACAGCTCTATGCCAGGGTAGACCGCACTACCCGACACAAATTGGTGGCTTTGCAGAACCTCGAAATCTAACTTTAACTCAAATTGTGGTTTTCGTGGATATAATGGCTTAAGGTAAAATCAGATCTCATTGCACAGGATGCACCACAATCTGCTCTGCTTGGTATGCTTAGAATGGCAGGAGAGGACTACAAAGATTCAGACACAGAGAGCAGATTGCTGTGTGAAGGCAGGAGTAGAAGCTGAAGTGAGCTGGCTATCAGGCAAAGAGGACAAGGATCACCAACAATTCCAGCAGCTGAGAGAAAGGTGTGGACTGAATTCACCCCTAAAGCCTGTAGGGAGAGTGGCTTTGGTCATATCTTACTTAGATTTCTAGTCTGCACAATTGTAAAAGCATATACTTATGTTGATTTAAGCCACTAGCACATAGTAACTTTTATAGCAGCACTAGGACATGAATATAAGTTTTTACTCTCAAAAGATTTGTGCTTTTTCTGAAGGAGTGGTTTATAGATGTACATCCATAGACAAGAAAATTAAAATGAACAAAAGAGCTTTGGACAATGTGGTTGCTTAAGTGTGGCTCAGATAATTCAGAGAACAACCTGGTTTGGTTGTTGGTTGGTGCAGTAACTATTGCAAGGTATGATTTGAGATTATGATCTAAGTAGAACATAGGATGTAATAAAGAAAGGAGGGACCGATATTCTAGGGTGAAGCCAGCATACTTGCTCTTAAATCTGAGGGAGCAAGTAGAGACAGTGAAGAGAAATGAATTCAGAATAGCTTCTAGGTTTTGGCCTATAGTGCTTTAATCCAAGAAGAAAGACATCTACTATTTTTATTGATTATTAATCAAATGCCTTTTCCTTTTCCTTCTAATATTCTGAAACTATAGAGGTGTCTATATTGCTTAGAGGAAAAAATAGAGCTTTAGTTTTGATTATTTTTTCTTTTGAAACTGTATTCTGGAAGGATCCTTGTAATTCTGCTTAGTCTGCTTTAATACACTGAGATGTTAGTACCCTGGCACACTGGTCACTGAGCATGGCATGCCCTTGGATTGGCGCTGAGGAATGGGTGATCCTGACTTTTCCTTAGAGGGCTGGCCCAGGGGTGCCTCCGTCAATAGGCCAGTCCTGGTGGGAATTGTGCTGCTGTGCTTGGTTTGGCATGAGGGTCTGTGTTGTGTTGAACACCAGGATTCATGGGTGTCTGTAGAAAGCATCAACATTAGAGTTTTAAGGATTAAGGGTAATTGTGCAATGCTAAAGAGTTTGTGTTCTGGATGTATTTATGCAAAAGAATTGTATAGCAGTGAATATGTATGAACTAATTACCGTTTTCTGAATGAGAGCAGTGTGTATCAAACACAGCAATATCTGAGCAAATACTATGCTTCTGACAACCTTATTTCTACTCATTTTGACATTCATCATCTCTCACCTTTGAGACATTCCAAGGCAAATCCACTCTTCAACTCACAGGCCTTTGCAAATCAGGCTACTGATTTCTTTGCAAATCAGGTGTGATTTCTGGGTAGAGGAGGACAGAGCTGGTGCTCTTTTCTGGAGCTACCAATGCCAGGGCTACAGTGGAAAAAGGCCACAGAGGTACCCTCTCTGGGCCTGTGACTGTATGAGATTCAGGAAAGAATGACCTAGAAGTCTGACAACCGGCTTCACTCTGCGCAGGCAAAGCACAGGTCACTGACCCCACGGAGAGAGGAACCACTCACTGCCCCCCCCCAGAGAGCATCTCATTACCAAACTGCACGAAGCTCTGCAAAGACTCTGGCTGGCTCTTTCTGCCTTGCTTACTGAGGTTCACCCCAGCTCTGCCCTCTCAGCCTGACTTTTGGAATCAGTGCATGTAGTTCTTTCCAGTGATCCTTCTGTCTTCTTTACCTATATTCCAAAGCAAGGTAGGTACAACTTTTCCATCTGAGACAATCCTCTTTTCAAATGTCACATACATCTGGAGGTTTTAAGTGTTTTCCTAATACTTGTATACATTGCATTTTTAAATTACACATTAAAATTCTCATACATTTCACTTTTTAAAGTGACAGTCTTCAGACCTCTGATTTAGACATCTCCACATCACTTTCACTTTCTCTAAATTGTTCCTTGACTTTTTAAAGAGATGCTATTTTTTTAAACATCCTTCTTTCCATCATCATCAAATAGAGCCAGAAGAGTAAAGGAGAAAGAAGATTTTGAAGCCTAAGAAAAAGCAAATGCAAAGGAATTTCTTTGTTGTCTGGTAGCTCAAAATAATCTGGCATTATTCTTCTCCTGAGCATGTAAGAGTAATTGAGAATGTTTGTTGCCCTAGGCATTAGGCCCTGGCTCTAATGTTTATAGAGGTCAAAATGTGTTTTCCAAGGCTTCTGAGATTACTTTCAGAAATGCGTCATATTCCCTATTACTTGCAGAGTTGCCCACTAAGACTTTCTAGCTCTATTTCTTCAAGAAAATAATTCTTGAACTAGATTTTAAGCACTAAGAAAAAGATTTACTGAAGTATTTTATCTCTCCATCTTAATAAACCAATCAGATTGCTTAGGACTATTTGTTAAAAATGAGTGATTTTTGAGTGAATGAATGAATACAGCAACCCTGGAGATAAATGGTAACCAGAAAAAAAGTAACTATAGAGAATTCCGTACATCTTTTAATTAAAAATTTTTACTTTGTTGAAGATGAAACCAATAGTCTTCTGCAAGATAGGCAAGCACCTTACCACTGAGTAACAAGCATAGCCCCATATTCATGTTGAATGCCTATGAAGCATTTCTACTGGAAAAATGCAATGCTTTTGTTTTTTATTTACAATTGTGTGTGCTTGTGCCAAAAGTTTTTTTAGTTAAAGTTTCTTTAAAGAGTTTTTAAAAAGGATGACTACACTTTAGTCTTTTTCCTAATAGTTTTTGCTGTGAGGTTTATTTTATACCTGGTGATTATGACATTTCCCTATTTGTCATCAGGAAAATAATTTTCTTTCTGTTTAAGGTGTAGTGCGATCATTAGTAAAAGTGTTAATGAAACTCAGCTGGTTATTGAGCTTTGGCACTCAATCTAAGGTTGTTCATCATCCCTGAAGGTAAACATGGAGCCAGGCCAGATACTTCCAGATGTAGTAGATTCATATCTAGAAGGAGTTGTCAACTCAATTTTTGTTAATGGTGAAACCCAGAATTGCGCTTGGTGGGCTGTAGGTGTAAACATATTATCCATCATCAGCTTCGTGATTTGGCCAGTGTTGAATACTTTAAAATAGTTGTGTTTAGCAAATTTTTGATCTTAGGCACCACACTGGGAAAGGGAATTAGGTTAACTAAGTTTAAAAGCATTATTTCATTTCATTCCAATGCCAGATAAATGAGATAGGCATTATTACCTCAAGTTTACAAAAGAAATGAATCCACTGATCAAAATCCCAGAGCTAAGGGATGGTAATGGCCTTTTTGTTGAATTTTCTTTCCTTTTACCTTTTGTTCTTAATCTTCCTTTCCTTTCTCAGTATTTTCCTTCCACTTCTACCCTCTAGGCTTCTTCTTTTTCATCTCTTTGATGAATAGCCTCTCTGATTTTTTATTTCTCTCAATTTTCCTCTATGCTAGTCTTTCTTGATGAGTACCACTCCCTCTTTTTCCTATCTTTTTTCTGTCTCCTTTCTAAATTATTTTATTGTTGTAAACTATAATTTGAGCCAAAGATATGGGATAAACCTTGAACTTGGTATCTGGTGCTTGTGCTGCTGAGCTACATCCTCAGCCTGCCTTATTCAATGGTAAGAGAAGAGTGGACTTTACATTTTTCCTTAAGACCTTCACAACTCCTCTGTAGAGAAAAGGTCTCAGTTTAGGAAGTGAAATCAGTGCTACATTTCAGTGTCAAATATTTTCCATACATTTTCATAGTCATTACTTTGTTCCTGGCTTTGTATTTCCTGAATAACATTGCTTCAGGCCACAGAGATGCATAGTTTCATCATGAATAGTGACTTAAGTTCAGAAGTCACAGGAGCTAGGGATATAATTGAGTTTCCAGAATAGTCAGATGCTAAACAGATTAGAAGTAGGAGGCTTGTTTTATGAATAGTTTGGTTTCTTCCTAGGTCTGTGTTCTTTTGCTTCAACGTGGGCATATTTCCTCTCCCTATATAGTAGTATGCTGTTCAGGTCAAATCAGATAAAAAGAAAGATTATAAATGTACCCTGCCTTGTAGTTAGGAAAGGGTTTTTTAAGTAGGATAGAAAAAGTGCTAAGCACAAGTGAAAAAGTGATAAACAAATTGTATCATGATTGTTATTTAACTGCATAGCATCAATAGCTACTAAGAGAGACAAAGTTGGAAAATATCCACAGTACATCTATTTGATAAGAATTCCCTTAGGAATAACCTAAAGTAACAATCTGAAAGAACAAGGTGGATAACACAGGAAAAAAAAAAAAACATGTGAAAACTTTCACAATAAATTTTCAAAGAAGGATTCCCAAACAGTGCACAAATTGTAATTTGCTTAAGTTTTAATTGTTACATACATCACAAAAATGGACTTCAAATGGTGAACAAATACATGAAATATACTTTCTAGGAAATGGGAATTAATCACAATGTGCTATCACTGTATTAACACCCAATTTGTTGAACGACCAACAACCAACACAATGTGTTGACCACTGGACACTCACGCAGTCCTTATGAAGCAGTAAATCCTTGCAAGCATTTTATAATACTGCCTGACAGCACCTATTCTTATTAACATATGCATTCCCTATGACTCAGTAATTCCACTTATGGAATTTTCTATAAAAATTTCTATACATAGCCACAAAAAAGACATGCACAAAATTGCTTACAGTGGAACTATTTATATTACCTTAAAATAAGTAATTAACTACATGTGCACCAACAGAAATAAGTTCAGATTTATTTATTTATACAACAGAATTCTGAACTACAACAAGAATTACTGAACCATCACTGCATACAGTAGTAAGGCTGGTGTTCAACTATAACAGTCACTGAAGGAAGCAAGAAATGAAAGAATACGTATCACATGGTTTCATTTAAATAAACTTCAGAATATGCAAAATTAGTTGGTTGTAGTAGGAGACAGTTTTGTATTTCCCCCTAGCTTTGAAGATAGTTGCATGATTGTCCATGAGGAGGATTCTGTTGAGCTGATGATATTTGTTCTCTTGAGCCAGGTGGCCTTTCCACACGTATATTCAAATTCTGAACATTCAACCAGCTGAACACATATTATCTATACTCTATTCTATATGTAAATTATGTTTTTATTCAAAGTATAAAAAATGTTATTGCACAAGTTGGCTGGGATTCACATGCGATGGGGATTTTTTTTTTTCCAGTGGGTAAAAATACTTACCACTAATCAGAAATTCTGTACATAGGAACAAGAAATTATGACCTGTTCTTCGTAAAGAAACACATTCAGGTTAAGAAAAATTGATATAAATTTGAACACACTGGAGAAGACTTAGGGAATTAAACAAAATGGAATATATATATAAGCAAGGCTGCTGGAAGTAGGAAGAAGTGGCTAATGTGGCATCCCAATGCAGGACATTTGTACTGAATTCTACATTTATTTATTTATTTGTTTATTTATTTGGTACAAGTCTCACCGTGTGGTTCAGACCAGTCATGATCCTCCTGCATCAGCCTCCCCAGGGCTAATATTATAGGCATGCACCACCATGCCCATTTTCAAGGTCAGCACGACATGTGGTACTGGGGATTGAACTTGGGTCTTTGCATTTGCCAGGCAGGTGTTTAGACCATTCAGCCTTCTCCTTAGCCCTGAATTCTACATTTTATATATGGTCAGAAACATTAGAAGTGCTTCACTATTTCCTATCATAAAAGAAGAAACAACTGAAGGGAGGATAAAGCTCAGAACTAGACATAGAAGGAGTGCAGGAAGGACAGTTGGTACAAAGACATGCAGCCACCAAAGCTGGAAAATTTTTATTAAATGAAGATACCCCGTGTTACTACTGAAATTAAATCAACATTTGTTCTAAGAGTTCTTGTAGAACTGGAACTTCATGAGTATATATAGCTGTCCAAATTGATATATATATATATGCGATATGTATATATATCAACTAGTCTCACATTAATATGTGGCAAAACTGTAATTTTTGTTTTAATAAAGCATCATTTAAAAACCTGGCGGTCTTGTTTTCCTCCCCAGCCAAAATGGCGTAGTACATTGCACTCCATTTATGAACTACAGTACGTTCACTTGCAGCGTGGGTAGGATTACCATAAATTAAGGGAAAACCACGACTCTAAGCAAAAGAACAGAATGTGTTTGGCAATGGGCTATCCCTGACTTTGTAATCATTTATTTTGGTTCCATTCTGCACACACCAGTAATTTGCCAGCCAGAAAGCCTGGTGAATTAGCATGGTTCAGCTGTGTACAAAACACATACATACGTGTACGTGGGGATTGTATTTTGATGTGGAGAGCTCGTTTATGTCCACGGATGCATCTGTGTGGGGATGGAGGTGACACTCAGTGTCTTGGTGATAAGGCAAGTGCCTGGGGCTGAGAAGCGTGAGCTGAGTGGCGTGTGCGTCTGTGAGGAGGACCTGGGGCTTCCGTGCACACAGCCTTACTGCCAAGCATTAGCTAACAGTGGAGCCCTGCTGCCTGCTCTTCTTCATCACAATAAGTATAAACATGAAGCAGGCAGGGAACTTGGGGATGTTTTCTAAATGTCATACAAGATAAAAAGAGCCCTTCCAAGTCACAAGGATAATAATGAAAGGATACAACTCTGCTGAAATGTAACACGAATTGAATTTTAGTTCTATTGAGCAACATGGATTCTGAGAATTGTAATCAAAATCAGAAGTCTAAAACTGGAGGGTGCTCTCCAGGTCACTTTAGTTACTTATGGTGAATTAGTGTCCATTATTCTATTGGCTAGGGTGACAGGAAGCTAAAAATTGAAGATGGTAAAAATATATTAAACATTTTTTACTTATGGCTGTACACACAGTGGCATGTCTACATTTTACCCGGTTTTAGGTAGATGGAAAATAGTAGTGAGTTATTTACAATGAGGTCAATAAAGGCCCTCTTTTCCATGCTTACTTACTCATCTCATCCAGTTCTTCAGTAAGGGCGAATGGGCTTTCTCTTCACATGAGTGGGATTAGCAGTTGACCTCTCTAATGAGCTTAGAGACTTCTGGATGGACACAAACTTGACAGAGGACACTTCCCAAGAACAGGGTTCAAGATGAGAGAAATCAGGGGGTATAGAGATCCTAGGAACAAGGGAAGCAGGAAAAAGAAGGGCTTTACTGGTGCAGTTTGCAGCACCTTGGCTGTGTGTGTGAATGTTGGGCATGTACACACATGAACACATATTGAATATATAAATTATCAGTACATTTTCTCTGTTGTGAAGCCTTTAAGTGCCAAGATATAGGTGGTTTTTGGAAGAAGTTGCAGAACATATGCTGTGCTATTCTACCATCTGCAGCCCAACCCTTTGGGCCAGATTCTATTTCTTTGCTTTGGGGTAAAAAAAAAATAAATGAGCAGATTTCTCCCCCATTTGCATTTCCTCTGTCCTTACCAACTCAATTCTGACTCTACCTCCAGTGAGTCAAGTTCACCTGAAACTTAATCTTTCACAGCTAAATAAAAAGAGGAAGAAAAGTCTCTCAGTATGTAGAGCAAGAATATTCTATCCTTAAGGCAACTCTGTTCTCAACAATGTATTTGCAAATGCTTTTGTTCAATGTCATACTTTTGAAGACCTTGTAATACCACTTCTAGCTGCAATTGCTTCCCTAGGCTCACTAGAGTAATGGAGCAGAGACTATCAACATGTAAACCCTTCATTTAGCTGAATAAAACTGTTCATCACCAGACAGTCTACCTGGCTTCAGCTCTCACTCCTGTGATACACATCTATATGATATGTATTTATGTTCTGCTCTTACTGCAACTTCGCAATCTGTGAAGTTGCACCCATTTGTCACTGGAAAGATGAAGACAATAGGACTCCTCCTCCAGTGTCTACTCCATCAGTTCTATCCCTTAGACTGTTGTGCCTGGCCTTTTAAAGCACTATGGTTTTTTTTCCAGATGTCCTAACTGAATCCTGGACAGACTAATCTTGCTATTCCTCTAGAAATAAGACTTAAAAAAAAAGTTCTGTTTTGAGAATAGTAAGGGGAAAACATAAAGATAGAAAGACATGTGACAAAACCAGCATTTATTAAATTACACACCATAGGTTCCTTATTAAAATAACTTGTACCCAAAGGACTTAGATATCGCAGTTTTCTCACTCCAATACTGCCTTAGCTGAACCAGGGAATAAATAGATTTCCTGAGACCTTGGCCAGCCTTTGGCTGCTGTCTGGGTAGTCTTTCTCCTATCCTCTGGGGGACATTGCTGATTAATAGCTCTTCATTCTGGGAATTTGAAAAGGACAATCAGATGTTACACTGCCTGATTTTTCATCTCCATGCTCCTTCGAAGACTGCATGGAGGACACTGAGTGAGATGACCTCCAGGCTTCCTCCTCTCTGCATATCCCTCCCAGGGCTCCTCCTTCACATCACAATCTAAATTTGTAGAACATGCAGCTGAAACTGGCTTCTGCTGTACCCTCTGGATAGTTCTGGAATGGCCAAGCTTGGGTTTGGGGAGTCACACTTTGTAATTAATTACTCCCTGGAACCCCTTAATGATGCTGTTTGTCACGTGGAAAGAGTGATGAGATGGAAAACTTGAAGCACACTTGTGGGGTGATAAGATCCATTCTGCTCTTCACTGTCTCTTGGTTGCCATGACAACATCATTGCTCTAGGGCTCTGTGACTGTGAGAGGGGTTTCAGGAAGAATTTGTGGCAGCCTTTGGGAGTCAGTGCTGGTGCTGAAGAACCCCCCACACTGTGGTTGTATTTTCTCTGTTCTTATTGATAAAGGGAGAGAATATGAGCTGGCTGTATTGGTCCAGAGACATCCTCTCATGCTGCATTTTCAAGAGCTGGAAAGTAGATTAGAAGCAGAATCCTCTGCTGCTGAGGACTGGCATTCATGGGGGTGAGAGGGACCTCATGAGGGTGAGAAGTAGCTCGGGTTTTGGAGACTGTGAATTCTGGGAAGCTTTGCTGCACAGAGCCAGCTTCATCACTCCATCTCTGCCAGGCTGGGTGCGAGAGCAGAGCCACCTCTTTATGGCCTTGCTTACCCCATGCTGGTAGTTCATAGGAGCTCTGTCTGCTTATCATGTTCACACAGCTCTATGAACTCTGCTCCTCATTCCAGCCAAGAAGAATCCCCACTGGTTTCAGCTGTAAGCTGAGAAATGGTGTTGGAGCTGTTATTCCCATCATTCTGCAAAGCCTTTATGGTATATTAAGGGTGCATGTCATGCCCAACTGGTGGATTGTCTCTGCATCTTGTTTTCAATTGCTGTACTCTATTCATTCTCATTATACAGGATGTCTGTACTTTAAAATATTTACATGGAGAACAGTTCATTGACCTCCATTACTCTTCAGGAGAATCTCTGAGAGAATTTGGAAAACATTTTTGCAAGTATTTTAAAATGAAGACAATAATAACCAGCAAGAAGGGCACAAATCATGAAAGCTGGCCATGAAATAGGATTCTAAGAATGCAACCACTATTCAGAGAACATATATTTCACTCAGGTCTGTGCCCCAGATGGACTCCAGGGATCTTGGTAATGACTCATAAAGCAATTGATATGCTTGGATTCTTTAAAAAAAAATCATGGAAGGCTTGAGGTGTGCTTCTTAGTTCCCAGAGCAGGGACTGAAGACTCATTGCTTTGTAAGGAGCAGGCTGTAGCCATCCAGTGAGGCCCCACATATTCCCTTGCCAAGCATAAGGTCTTCGGGAAAGCTGGCCTCCTCTCTGTCCTTAGAATGGGTCATTGGTGGCCCAGTGCTGCCTGAAGTGCGTACTGCACAAGTGCCTTACCTGATGCTACCAACCGACAGTTGATATTACTTCTTCTACCATGTCACAGACAGACACTGCCTGGAACTATATGAAATGTTACCTAGAAAGCTGCTATGGGAAGAGTTTCAGTCTCCTCCAAGGCTTCCTTGAGACTAGTCCTATGTTCTCTTGTCAATTAATCTTGGACATATCCTATCTATGTGTGTAATCTAAAGTAGAAGCAATAATAACATTTTTGAAATCTGTATAATCAGAGTAGTTCTCTAGTTTTATCTCAAGTATATTAAGCAGGTAGAAATGGCTTATTGATTTTTTTTTAGATAATAACATGCTGGGCTGACCAGATAGCTCAGCAGACTGAACTACCTGCTTAGGCAGGTACAGGGATCAGGGCTTGACCCCTGGCATGCCATGCTGGCCCTGCCCCGTGGGGCACACTGAGAAGGCAAATGATGCTGGATGTGGTGGCACACGCCTGTAATCCCAGCACTTGAGAGGCTGAAAGTAGGAGGATCACTGTGAGTCCAATTTGTGTAGTAAGACCCTATAGACCCTGTACTAAATACATAAAAAGAGAACATACCGAGTACTTTCACAATTGAAACACCTAATTTTACAAAGTATTATTTCTGGTAGAATTCTGATTATATAGAAAGAGGAAGACATAAAAATTAAGATGAATTTGTGCACATATTTGTCCAACGTATATTCTTCCTGAAAAGTATTTAAACCTATGATAGCACAAGAGTATTTGGTTACAGAATTTCTGTGTATAACAAACTGATTAGTTCACAGTCTAATCTCAAATTAGGTGATTCATCTCCATATCCCTTTGTGCTTTCAGGAACTCTGAATCCTACCTTAGACAGCTACAAGCAACTTAGTTTACATTGCCCAGGCTGACCTCAAAGTCTGGATCCTCTTGCCTCAGCCTTCAAAAAGCTGGGGCTATGAGTGATATCCACCATGACCAACTAGTTTAAACCTTTTAATTGGATTTATTTGAGATTCTAGATTTGGGGAATGCCTTAGCTACAAAACAGAGTCAGTGTCTCAACAGGCTGAGCTGAAAAGGTTGGTGAAGGTGAGGGAAAGGAGAAAAGACAGGAAGAAAAGGAAGGGTGGAAAATCATGCAAGTATATATACAGGACAGCTGAGATGATTGTAGTACTAATTTGAATCAACTTTGTGAAAGTAGTAATTAATGTTTAAAATTTTCATTTTGACTATCCCTGTATGCTTATTTGTGTAATCTGAGCAACTCATCAAAGACAGCAATATGAAAACCATGATTGGATACCTCTCATGTTGTTCTAATGTCTTATCAAAAAGTATTATTATACTCTCTTTAAAATAAGTTTAAAAAGTAAAAAGGACAAGAAAGAAGGTTTACTGAACTCAAGTATTTTGTTTCATTGTTTGACCAATCTTGCATACCTCTGTCTGTCATTCTGATTTGATGATAAAAATACGTAACATAACAACCACTGTTAATTTCTTATTTTGAAATTCTGTACCATATATATGGTATGCTACTCTGTTTCTTTATTTTTTAAAAAATTTTTATCTCCTTATTTTTTTGGTACAGGGTCCCACTACACAGCTTGGGTGAACCTCCTGTCTTAGCCTCCCCAGTGCTGGCATTACAGAAGGGCACCAACACACTCAGTTTAGTTTCATGGCCAGTATAGTTTCAGGCTGACACAGAGTGTGGTACTGGGGATCAAATCTGGGTCTATGTGTATGCCAGGCAGGTGTTCAGACTGCCACGCTACCTCCTCAGCCCTCTATCTTGCTCTTTCTTTCTTTTTGCTATTTGTTTTTGTTGTTACTTTTTAAAGTAAAGTTTAAATAATAATATTTTTTTTAAAAAGGCAAGAAAAAGTGAAGAAAGCAGAAAAAAAAATTAATGTAGAGGATTGGTCATTTCAAGTGGATTTCCTTACCACGTGGGGACAGGCAGATAAAATAATAGGAAAGTACCCGGAGACCATCCAGTGCCTTCTGGTAGTCTTCTCTTTCTGTTCCCCATCTACAACTATCTCCTCCTTCACCTCCTGCTCCTCCTCCTCCTCCCCTTCCTCCTCCTTCGCCTCCTCTTCCTCCTTCAGAATTGAAATGGGAAAGTTTATTGTTATGCTCATCCAAGTTGTCCTCATTGGGAAATTTTTCCGTTATCTCTTTTTCTTGATTCCTTGGAAGATCAGGTAACAAAGTACTCTCAGTTTAATGATCTGGAACTTCAGCATGGGTGACTGAATTTTGATTTTCCTTCTGGTCTGTTGGGGCTCTGGGCAGAAGCCTAGTCTAAACAAAGGTGCCTTGTAATGTTTATTTATCATCACCTCCTGTTAGCCTTCCCCTGAAATCCTTATTTCGTAGTCTCTCCCATTCACAATCAGCATTTTCCTACTCCAATGGTATATAAATTCATACATTGGGGAAATAGTACAGATCAGCAATCTCATCAACTAATTTATTTCACTTTTTCAGCATACATATTTACAGAAAGGAGCTTTTGTGGGAATCACTGAAGTTGGTCTGCTGTCAAAAATCATAAGCCAATTTCAAGGACAGTACGGTATTGGGCAGGCCAGGGGTACAGCACCTGAGGAACTTGTCCTGACCAGGCTCTCTGGCTTGTATTATCATTTTGGAATTACTTTGCTTGCTGGCTGGCTTGCAATTTTTATATGTGTAGACAGTATTTTTATATTTGGTTGGAATTATGGAACCGCAGAGTCATTGTCAAGGGCCACAAAATCTCCAGCACCTTCCAGGTCCCTTTGCATAGCTTGTGAAGAGAACAGGGACAGTGAGGAGCACGTAGCAAAGCAGACTGATATAATGTGCACATTAGCATTGAGGTTTATGTACAGGAACACATTTTTGAATAAGATATTGTACCATCCAAACAAGCTAAGTGACATTCTGTAACTATAAGGAGGCCCAAATCATTTCAGTAATAGTCGAAAATCTTTGACTATTACTTGGACCCAAAACTTAATTCCAGAGATGAAAGACAGAAAAGAACAGAGAAAGCATAGCAGAGCAAACAGAACAGAAAAGAAGAGAAAAGAGTTCCATAAAGATGTGCAAATATGCTGCAATTCTTTGGCCCACAATGAATCTTCTGGATTTATGTGCAGTGTATTCTAGAGAAGGCTTATCATCTCACTAAGGCGTTGGCGGGGATCCACTGGGGGGAGCCGGGGATCATACACAGGCATCACTGCAAGATATCCTGCTCTTCCTGAGCTCTCTGGAAGGAGAGGAGGCCTTGGGCAGTTCTGGGACAGCACCAGGTTGGCATACAATCAGTTCCTTAGCTACTTAAATCTTAATGGGAATTCATGTTTAAGCTCACATTCTTCAAAAAATGGCTCAGGGTAAAATATGTTTTGTGTTTCAAGACAGTCTTCACATGCTTTTGTTTTAAATATGTCAGTGGTACAGGCCATTTTTAGCAGGTTGGGTTCTCTTTCCTAGCATTTAGACTCATGCTTTCAACATGGTACTTTACAGTCTCAACCCAAACACTTTCAGATCCTAACCTTGGGTCTGTGTTTGAGGTGAGAGGTTATCCAGGAAATGACTGCAGTCCTAAGTGAGCAGAAAGGGTGGCATTTCCTAGGGGTGACACTTTAGGGAATATGTTTGTTAGCCTTGACATTTTTTAAGTGCACATTAAATGTGGGGTACCTTGAGAAGGTTTTCAAAGTTTAATTGCTGAAAATCTCTTGTGATAATGCCTTGTTGTGAAATTTGTACATCCCTAAATACTTTCCAGGTTGAAAATTATTCTCCCCATATTGCTTTTGCCTGAAAAAAGAACACTGTGTTAAGATAAAGGAAAGAATAGCTTTTTTATGGCAGTAAGTAAAAATGTGTATATTAATCTGCTGGTGCTGCCATAGCAAAATTCTACAATGTGTGCTGCTTCAACAACACAAGTTCATTTTCTCACAGTTCTTTGGGCTGGAAAGTTGATTTTAAGGTGTTGTTAAGTTAGTTTCTCCTGAGGCTCCTTTCTCTAGTTTGCAAATATTTTCTTGGTCTTTGCCTACTTCTGTTGTCAGTTTGTCTATATTTCCTCTTTCTATAAGGATTCCAGTCAGATTAGATAAGGATCCAATTTATAGCCTTCATTGTAACTTGGTTGCCTCTTTGTAGACCCTATTTACAAATAGACCTGCATTCCATGTTTCATGGCTTCAGCATGAATTTGAGGAAAGGGTCAGAGTTCAGCCTGTATGACAGTCTAAGTGTGCTGGAGTCAGCTTTTTTTTTAAAGATGCACATGTAGAATTCTATGATATTCTAACTTGTATCATCCATATGCTTAAAAATCAAATTTTCCCAGAGATCTAGGCTTCTGCTTCTTTTGTCTGCACTGTTTGGTTAGTTAGCGCCAGTGTCCCCAAAGAGAGGTTTGAGACATGACTTCCTGATGTAGAGACTAAGGGTTCCCTACCTCATGCAGCCACCATCAGCATGTTTACCTGAGAACTCCTACAGTAAGGGGTGCCCAAATAGCTCAGTGGATTAAAGCACCTGGTTACAGGGACTGGGGTTTCATCCCTGGGCCTGCTGTGCTGGCCCCGCCCCTGGAACAAGCTTAAATGGCAATTGAGACTGGGTGTGGTGGAGCACACCTGTAATCTGAGCTCTTGGGAGACTGTAAACAGGTAGATCACTATGAGTCTAATCTGGTAGTGAGATCCTGAACACCCTGTAGATCCTTCCTTAAAATACAAAAACAAACAAACAAACAAAAAACACTCCTAGATTAATCAAAAGAACCACTCACTATGAAATCAGTGTGCAGACTTCTAAAAAAACTAAAAATAGAAATTTCACTCAACTTAGCTCTTCCTCTTGTAGTTATCTTACTGAAAGTGTTAAAGACATATATCAGTGGCACATGCATACTCATGTTTATTGTAGTGCATCTGCCTATAGCTAAGGTTTGAAAGTGGTCTCTATGTTTACCAAAAAATTAATGGTTAAAGAAAAATGTAACAGATATATAGAAGGGTAAACTGAATTCATTTCAAGTAAAGTTGATGCACTTTGACATTGTTAAGTGAAATAAACCTGACACTCAAATTTAGATATCACATGATTTCTCTTAGTTGAGACTCCAAACTAAAGAGCAAAATAAAAGATAGTAGAGAACACAGAGACAGTTCTTTTGCAGCATAAAGAGAGTTGGAGGGAGGTTGTAGAGATGGGAAGGAAAAAAATGAAATAAAGACGTAAGATATGTTATTAACTCCCTAAGAGTATTATAATCAATATGTACTGCACACATGTAATACAGAAAATAGAGATGATAAAAATTTGGATTGCAAAATTGAGGCCACTAATGGTGTGTTCTTTAAGGAAATGTGACACTATGATTACAACTTCCAAACAGATAATGACAGTAGAACAAAAACAGGAGATGCAGAGTAGGGTGGAGACAATAAAAACACATATTTTAAACCACATCTCTAATTCTTCCTGAGACCAACAGTGACAGCACTTAACTGAATGTTTAACAGAAACGTAGTCTCATGCTAAGGTGACATGGAGCAGTTCTACTTGAAATAGAAAACAGGTAAATGTAGGAACTGGAACCTATGGAAACATGAGTGCCCTATGTTAAAAAAATTATACAACGAAGATGGAAACATATAGGATCAGAAAACATGTGTATTAAATCACATGTTTATCAATAATGCAGGTCCTTAGTCCTTTTATGTTATTCCCTTTTATCAAGAAAAGAGTGATCTCTGTTCCATTGTAACTAAGTGACAGCAAATAATGTGTGGGGAGAATTTCAGAGCATAGCACACATTCCGTTTTGTGATAGATACATTAACTACTTTTCTAATGAATATTCTGCTAACTACTTGTTAGTAGGCCAGGCACATTGGTTTGAAGATGGCTGATTCAATGGGGAAGCTATGCTAGGAGGAAAAAGTGGAAACATCAGGGATTATTAGAAAAATAGCACATTTATGACATTTCCTTAATCAAATGTAACATCATTTTTTTGTTTTGTTTTGCTAAGTGCTATGCAAAAATGACCAGTGATAACTGACTATTGAATACTCCAGTATGATAGAAGCAGAAAGATGTATCTGTTGACTTTGAGTCAATGAATGGCTTTCATTTGGAAAAAACAGTATCATGTGGGTAGAAAGACAACTTTATATGAGTCAAACTTGACTGTTATTTCTACCTTAAACCCTGTTCCTTCTTCTGAAATATGGAGTTTGTAGACTGAAGCTACTAAGCTTCAATATCACTAAAACCATGATTTTGCCATTCACAGGTATTGTTAGTATAAGTTTAGAATTGTGTTCCTATCTCCTCCAACATCCATTATATTTCCCTTTTATCATGGTCAAGAACATTTTCCTTACTGAAGTACAGTGAAGTTGACAGAAGATGCTAAATTCAGCCCCAATAACCAATACACCTGAATAATTTAGTTTCTCCATCTTCAAAGTCACTAAGTAGTGCCCTTGGGCCTCCTGACTCCTTGCTTACTGGTTTCTGTCTCTCGATTCTGTGCATATGTGTTCCTACCACTGGTAAGGAGCTTTACATAAGATAGTTAATAGGTTTAGATCAGTTATTTTTGCCATAGTAATTGTACAATTTAGTTAAGTATTATACCAACCAATTAACCATTAGGTGCAAGGGAAAAATTAGTTTAGATTGATTTGCTAATTGGATGAAGTGCTAAAGAATTGTTGCCAAAGTTAGATAGATGATTAAAAACCTCATAAACTTCTAGAATTATGGGCACAGTCTGCTTCCTCATTGTCTTTGCATTCATGCTTCATTTAAAGACAAAAAAAAAAACGAGAATTGTAGACCAGGCACCACAAAATGTGACTTTTGCAACAAAATGTTGCAGAACTCTAATCAAAGGACCACAGCACAAAGAAAAGGCCTTGGCCTTATATTACAAGCCTAGCTAACAAATGCACATTAATGTAACTTAAGTGAAAATAAAATGTTTGAGCAACAACTGAGTATCTGCCTTACAGCTTCTTCTAAGTAATCAGTCAGTTACTGACTCTGAATGTTATAGATGGAAAAGCATCTACTGCATGTCATAAAGGAAACGAGCAGTGTACAAAATTTGCAATCTTATCTTTAAAAGTACACATGAGAGCATCTGTGTCTGTAGCAAAAAGTAGAGGAGAATATGAGTATTGAACACTGTGTGTATGCTTATACCAGGGCTTTATTATCTTTTACATATTATTCTATATTACAGTTTTCTATTTCTATTACTTATAAGATGAGATGATGGACCACACATGATATTTTACTCATGGTGTTGTCAGCTCCTCTGTCTGAATTTTATCTTTTTATATTTCCAGGGACATCCAGCTTGCCTGAGGACAGAAGGCTCATGGCCTCCCACTAGAAAGCATTCACAGTAGAGCTGGTGAGCCTCTTCCTGGATGACATCTAGTACCTTCATTCCCAAAGGTGTGTTTTTAATGTGTGGTCATTCCCAAAATCTCTTTTAGGTGTCAGAAAGGCTCTGCATGTTTCAGTGACAGAAATACGAAACATGCTCCCATTCCTTGGTTTTGGTGAGCCATGATCATCAGGATTTTGTTGGGTAATTGAGACTGTAGAAAATCTAAAGCCATTCTATCTCAGCAAAATCTGCAAACATTTCAATTTGACAATAGCATACAGACATTTTCCCTTGGTTACTGCAGAAAAAAAAAAACAACCAAACAAACAAATAAACAAAGAAGTGAAACCAAACCAAATCATAACAAGACAAAACAGAACAAAACAAATAACAGAGCAAGGACCTTGTCTGAACCTCTACCTTGAAACTGGGGCTCATCTTTCAGTCTTGGTTGAATCACTTAAGGAATATATCATTTCTTATTTGTTTGATTTGGGAATACTAAAGCAATACCAGGTAAATAGCTAGAGCCAGTACTCAAAACTCATAGGAAAGAACAATTGACTTTTGCTACAATTCTAAGGGGATCTCAGGAGGGTGTAATTCACAGGTTTTGCCAACTTTGATCTGTGCTACCAATCTTAGTGGGGAGATGGAACCCAAAATACAGCAAGCTGGGCATCCAAATTGTTGCCCAGTATGTTTTGAGCATATGACAGTCATTGCTACTTGACAGATAGGTGGGTATTTTGAGAGTGCCTTGTCTGATTACATTTCCATCTCATTTTATTATTTTCAATCACATAATAAAATTTATTTTCACATTAACTGTTTTGTGATGCATTACTATCATCTTTCTTTAAGGGATGGGTAAAACAAGATGCTTTCCTTATTTCCTATGTTCCGTTATCATTGCATCTTTATATCACATTATCTTGCCATCCTAGAAGACGGTCAGATCAGACAAGTCCAGAGTGTGATCAGGACTCCCCTCATTAAGTCCGTGATACCTGCACACCCTCAACCTGACCATGGAGCTTCTCATTCTATGTTGTGTACTGCTATTTGCCCCATTGATAAGATGAGTAGGTGGATGCAAATAGTGCTGAGTGCTATGAACTCATTCTCTTAGCAAAAACCTCTAAAGATTCGTTATTTTCATTTCACAACTAGGAGAACTGAAATTCAGTGACTAGAACATTAAATGTTAACACATCAGCCAAGAAGACTCATAGCCGGAGTTTTACCTAACCTACTTTGAAAAGTTTGGAATCGGCCATGTGCATTTGGGGGGAATTCTGTACCTGTCCCGACCTGTCCCCCTGTGTAGAGTGGAATGGTTCAAATGTGCCACAGAGAGCACTGGAAGGCAGCAGGGCACCAGCCCTCTACGTGGGACTTCACTCTCTATCTGTCCTAATTTCCTTCCCACTCTTGGATATTTGATTCTAGATGTTTGCTCTTCTTATTTCCAGTGACTTACAAATTATACGGTTGGGTATTATTTATGCATTCTTTAAAAATATGTGGCTCTGAGGCATAATTTATATACAATTAAAATATGCTTACTCTACACCTTACCTGTGAACGCCCCACCTCCTATGAACACTCTTAAGTCAAAAGTCCTTGTGCCCCTCCACCGCAGCTCTTATGAGTGGCATGCAGGCTTATTTTAGCAACATCCAGGGCAGGATGACTGTACCAGGAGACAACCTTGGCCACAGAACTGTGATCCTTCCTTTATACTTTCAAGCACTCTGCTGGGTGTTTGATATGCTCTTAAAATAAAATCTGGTTTTAAACATTTGAGCTCTTCTTTTTTACCTTATGATTGGCTTCTGATGTTAGGAATTCAGTTCTTGCTAATTTGATTTTATGATAACCTTTGATTTTTAATAGTTAACTATCAGGATGGTAACCAATGTCATCTGGAGAACACATAGCACATTCACTTAGTTTATGCTTCATACTTAAATTGAGGGGAGATAGAGCCATACAGTTCAAATATATGAGACAACAGGTCTGATGACTAGTATCATGTTTGGTCATATTTCAGGGATGATATGAATATTGTAATAAGTAAAAATTACATTTTTAGCAGGAGATGGGAATTTTTTATTTTTTTGATGTTGCAAGAAAATGAAGTTGTCAGTTCAAAGTATCATAGAGAGTCTGAAGTTGAGTGATCTATGAAGTTTTCACCAATAGCAAATACCTTCTCATACAGTATGTATTATGATGTAGAATTCAGAGTACATTGCTATTTTTATTGTAATATGGGAGCAGTCACAGTGTGGCTGTTTCAGCCTACCTTAGCATATTTTATTTTGCATCTTCCTTCTGCTAAAATCCACAGGAAAATAAAGTGCTTTCCCCAGTGGGTGTCTAGTGTTCCAGGAGATGTGTTAGTGGTGGGAAAATCAGGTAAGTCTGCAGAACCTTAGATGAATGAAGCCAGCTCATGGACAATAATTCGAAGAGTCAAAATAGAAAGGCTCAACACAACGTACTCTAATGAGCTATCAGGTTAGGGGTATTTGGCTCAGTAGTGCAGCATAGATAGCGATTACAGCAGGAAACTATGACAAAATCAGGCTAAATAGGAAAAAGTTAGAAAAATCCACAATGTCTTCCAAGGTGTTCTATACCCAATAAATAAGGAAAAGATTATAATGTGTTTCTGATCTTTAAAACACTGCATGGATTTTAAACTTCTTAAAGTAGCACTGATCCTTCATTCTTGCTTTATAATCTGTGCTTTTTTATTAGACAAAAGAACACAAGAATCCCTTCCAAAGAAAAGTAAAACTTAATGTATATTCTGCTGCTTTGAGATTAAGATACCGCTCAGCTTGAGAAACTGTAAAGCATTTTCCAACCGTGAACAGCAAAATCATTAGTTTTAATTGTTGTACTTTATATACAAAAGTGCTGGAGAATCGTGCAGCAGACAGTGATGGATTAATGCAACATTAAGTTTGCCAAATTCCAGCTCTCACCTAAATCCAGAAAGTATTAATGTTTGTGTTTACAGCATGCTTGCATCCACACAAAAAAATCTTGTTTCAGCAATCTTGGTGCCTGCAGCTGCAGTTGGGCTGCATCGATTACATAGCCTTGGTTTCTCTCTAATGTCTTCAATCCTTTTGTCACTGAGAGAGAAGAATGCCACATTAACCTTCTGTTTCACTATCCCTGTGTTATGTTTAGAGTTTGGTGCTGTTGCATGCAATCAGTCCTCTATCCGCAAGCTTTTCTGGCGTTATAAGTAGCTTTGACTGCTATCGCTGTTCACAATCCATCATCTTGGAATTTATATCCTCTTGATTGTCCTAGTACATAAACATTTAGGTGCTAAATATTTTTTTTTTTTTTTTTACCATAAATTGTAGAAGCATCTTGTGAAAGTCACTGCCCTGTGACACTGTGTAGAATGGATATTCCAAAGACTGTATATCAGAGGGAAAAGAAAAAGCATGGGGTCTGGATCTCTGTACCACAGAAAGTGCTCAGGGATGCAGATGAAGCAAGGATTTATTCTCTTCAGGGACACAGGAAGCTTGGTAATGAGCTATGGTCCAGCTGTATTTTCAAATCACCCTGATAGAAAATCTTGCTGTTAACCTGATGGGTACCGTGCCTATCTCCTGGAAATGCTAACCTGCAGGGCAATAGGATCGCAAGCCTCAGTCCCAGCCTCAGCAACCAGTGACAGTCATAGCCTGTCTCAAAGTAAAAAGAAATACTGTGAATATGACTCAATGAGTAGACCCTGGTTCAAACCTCAGTATGTGTAATAGTAACAAGAGCAGCAGCAAGAAAACTCATGAATTAGGTAAAATTTGTCTTATTTTTTTTAGAACAGTGAGGAAACTAGTACATAAAGGTGAAGTTAATGTTCTAAAAATCATCCAGGTTTAGATGATGAGGACAACAATTAACATATTTTCTGTGACCTTAAAGTCCAAAGGGAGATTTTTCTCTACTTGAAACACATGAAACATTCATTTTCCTGTGTGCATTGGTTTGTTCAGCACACAGTATGGTCTTATGTTCAGTAGGAGAACTTTGTGTTACCATTTGGTGTGGTCTGTCACAAAAAGGTCCCCTGTGTGATTGCATGAAGGTGACAGAACTGTCTACACAGTGTCTGGTGGTAGGAAATTGGGTCATGAAGTTGCACAGCTATTGCTGCATTAACGTTGGTTGTGGACCAGGTCAGCTTCGGTAGGAGTGGGTCAGTTACCACACAGTGGGATATTACCTGGAGTACAAACCTGACCTAGGCTCATTTCTTGCTTTCTATCTCATCATGTGACTTCTCTCTCCTGTGTACATGCATGTGCTGACACTATGATGCATGGGTGTCACCCTGTCTTCTACTTCCAGGCTCAAGAGCTGTGAGTCAAATAGACCTGTTTCTTTGTAAAGCGCCCAACACCAGGTACTCTGTTCTAGCCTCACAAAATGGACTGAGACAAGGCATTCAGTGAGTCTGATGATACTGAATGTTTATAGGAGGCTGGTGATGTAAATATTCTCATGCCACTTGCAAGGCTCATTAGCCTTTGCAAGCATTCCATTTAGGCATTTCCTATTTTAACATTGCACTGGTAGCACTGGAGATATAGCTCAGTGGCACAGTGCCTGCCTAGCAAGCACAAGGCCCTGAGTTCGAGCCCTGGTACCAAAAACAAACAAAGAAAACATTGCTCTAGCAGGGTTCACTTGGGAAATTTCTACCAAGAACATCACTTTTTTACTTAGAGGCCCACAGCACAAATTCACTATCATCTTCTGTTTCTCTACAAAAATCAAACGTATTTTTGTACACTTCGTAATATGAATGTGCTTTTCCCTCTCAGGCCTGAAGTCCCAAATCACAGGGCAATAGTGGTTGAAATGAGTTGGACATGAATTTAAGGTTTAAAGTACCATCTGTTTGAAGCAGTTAGGAAAGAGATAATGGGGTAGACAGTTTCCAAGATAGATGGTTATCAGAAAACAACATTTGGTTGAGGAAATACTAAGCTATACTCAGGCCATTTACCATCCACTCACTGTCCAATGAACAAAAGAAGAAAAATAGAATAAAATCTCGGAAATGATGTCATTTTCCTGCTCGATGAGTTTAGCTGCAGAATGAAGGTCTTAGCATTTCATGGAGAAACAACTCCATAAGATACCCATAGCCTTCATTCATGAGTATCCTCAAATAAGGCAAACCCAGAAAGTAATCCAGCTGCCTCAGAGCTCCTCTCCTCTATTTGGACAGAATCATCCTCAGTTGAGAATTTTAGGCTTCCACATTTCAGGAGAATATTTTCCCCACAGGGAAAAATAAGATCGAGGAACTGGACATCCCGTGGCCTGAGCTGCACTGGAACGAGCCATGTTGAGCCTCCATCTCCATGTTTGCACATTCTCATTTCATCTCTTTTCATTGTTGGTTTCCTCAGAATCATAGACATGTAAGATTTTCTTTGCTTCTCTCCTTCTCTCAGGTGTATCCCCTCTGGTACTAAGTTATGTGGTGATTCTCTCTTCCTGAATTCTCCACCACTGTTTGGCCCCTGATCAGATATGAACTTTGCCATTGCATATCCAAGAGCCCAGGTGTGTAAATGTCCCATTCTCTCTCCTCAGTTAGATGAAGCCTTTTTGTCTACAGCCTGAGTGGTTCTCTCTCATCTGCTCCCATGTTTTCTTGGCAATGTCTTTGTGATAACATTTCCACTTTCTTCAAACCCCCATGGTCCCTGCTGCTCTGCCTCCCATTAACCGTGTGTGCTTCCGCTTGTTTGTCTCCAGATGTATTCGTTAGCATTTTTCCAGTTGAATCTCATCCTGTTATTTCTTGCTCATAATGCTAACCTCTCCAGGGGCCCATATGCTTCCACAGCTTTTGTGCCAAAATCACAGAGCATCTTAATACAAACCTCCTTTCAGTGTCCGCACACCAGCCAAAAACATAGGCTCAATGGGCTGCCAGCCTGATTTATAGCCAGCTCTGTCCCAGTGTAAAAAGATGAGCACCCGGTTTGAAGCTGAATCATAACCGTGTCACTTTTACTTGCATGACCTTATGCAGGATGAGTTAACTACTGAGTGCTAGTTTTTTCACCTCCAACAGAAAGGTAACCACCTTATCTATCTGAATATGAGATGATTGCCAATCACCCTCCACATTCCCACATTGAGACACCTTTCTGTCCACTGGGACAACATAGTGGACCTCAGGTTATTGTTGATTACCCAAGGAAAAGGACACTGTGTTATAGTTGAATGTGATTAGAACATTAATAAAATTACTTTCTTGAAGAAATCAAACCATTAAGGCAAATTGGTGAAAAGAATTATGACTACACAAGCATGGCTTTTGAGTCACTGGTCAACTTCTATATCACTAAGCTTTCTTGGGACTTAAAAGACTTAATTCCTCTGAACATCCTCTTGTTCATACTGGTGTGCCCAGTGACATTATCTTTCCACAGTGCCCATCTCTTCTGATATCTGAGCCCTCCTAAAAAAACTTCTCTTATCGTTCACCACTCAGGCCAAGTATTACCTCAGTCAGGAAACTGCCTTGGCTTCCCAGATGAACTAAGCATTTATTTATGCTTCTGCCTTTTCATAACATCTTTGAAAATCCCTAAGAGTATAAATGATATTACTGTGATTAGAGCTGACATGTCTTGCCGGGATTTCTCTGTGGACCTCTGCAAGGCAGAGCCTACTGCATTCTGCTCCTCTTTGTGTTTGGAGTGTCCAGGGCGGTGTTGAGGAAACTAAAGATACTGAATGAAGTATGAATGAGTGAGTGAATAACTGAATGAATGAATGAATGAAATAATCGCAGTAGTTCAATTAGACTTTAGCTAATAGTAAGTTCTATATAGTAATTTTCAGACTTGTTAGGAACAAAGATAAAACATTTGTAGGGAAGTAATTAAAATTTCTGTCATAACAGGTTTTATACTCTGTACTGTCATCAGAAATACCATTTACTATCACCTTCCTCCATTGCAAGAGACAGAATTGACATTGGCTTTCAGAATGTTTAGTGAGAATTGATTAGCATTTGAGGAAACCATAGCCAGGCAAAATGTGATTGCTCTTACCATATACAAAGGGAGATCAGTTGGGGAGAAAAGGCAGGGGGGGATGTCGAGAGGGACTCAAAATAGTCTTATGGCTCTGGGGAATATAAGCTTTTCTTTATTACTCCATAGTGTCAATCAAACTGATTCTCGGGGGTCTTGCCAATTCCTGTTTCTTCTATTGCAATATTCTTTGCTAGATCATTTGCTACAAAATTACACATTTTGTTCTCTATCAAGTTGCAATATATTTTTCTTCTCATCCTGCAACATTATCAAAATTTATCTTCTTTCTATCTTAAGGAATTAAGCATTTTTGAATTAACAAGTACATAAAAATATTTGAGGACAACAATCTTGTATTTGTCATGCTTACATTTTTCTTCATTTGCATATTCATCTAGTCAGATGAAGCACTAACTATAGTTTAGTACTGATTTGGTAAATAAAAAGTAGGGTTAACCTGAAATAATTTCTTTTTTTTTTTTCTGGAACCAGGGATTGAACTTGGGCCCTTGCACTTGCCAGGGAAGTGCTTATTCCACTGAGCCATCTCCCTGGCCTAAGAATTTTACTTAGAGAACTTTCAGTTGGAAAGGGCTATCTTGTCAAACCATCAGTACTGAATCTACAAGGCACAAAGAGATCCATAGAAGGTACATTTTTCCTAGAAATTCTTATTTTTCTGGAGATACTGGTACAGAGCAAGGAAGTGCTTCTTATGTGTAGACAAAGGTACCTGTTGTCTTTTCTGCTTACAGAAGAGAGATTGTCTATACTGTACATGTAGGCATTTTCCCGGCTGATCCTGCTCCTTAGGTATGTATTTATTTTCTTTTTTTTTTTCTGCTGGGTGGTTAAGACCAAGATAAAGCAAGACCTATATGACAAGAAATTTAACTTCTGTATTTGACAGATGAATCCCCTCAGGATTTATTGTGAAACCCTGTATTGAGTTTGTAGATCCTTTGTCAATGTCAGCCATGAGGATGAGTCACAGCCATTGCTTGACTAATTTGCTCTCTGTGAAATCTGAGAGAATGTTTTCTCTCCATGTGACTCTCCTTCAGCACACTCTACATCATAAATCACTTTCCTCTGTGGCCCTATAATCTCCTTGATCAGAAAATTTGGGACACCACTTAGTTACAGGATGTTACAATTCACATTTTCTTATATCCTGAGTCCTCACTGATCTTGAATGGCTAGGGTAAAAATGTCAGCTGTCATTGCAGCTCTTCTTTTTACTAATTTTTGGCCTGCAAACTTAAGATGTTAACCCTCCAGAAAAGAAGCTTAATGATATTATTACTCTATAACACAGGCAGGTGAGCTTAACCACACTATCTGAGTATCAAACATCTTAGACATAATATGGGACAGGTATTTTCCATGAAATATTGACATGTTAAACTTTAAATCCCTACAGAATGTGAAGAAAAAAAAAATAAATGAAAACTAAAAAATAGGAATCAACAATTACATCTTTTTAAAATCTGAACTTGTGATGAATTTCTAGGGAAGAAAAGAAACTCAAGCTATTGCTTCCCAGTACCCCTTAAACTATACAACTTGGATTATTGAGTCACCAAGAGCAAATGGCCATCTACTGTAAATGACAAAGTATTTTTAATTATGTAAATCCATGACCAAAATGGATTATGCAATACAGCAATAATTCCCAGTTCTGTCCCCCAAAACCCTTTCCTCTGTTAGAGGCTGGGAAAAGTATAAAGGAAATTCTGAAGACTATTGGCTTGAGTATAAACACATTATTCTGTTTGAGAATGGAAGCCATAGGTCATGAAGCCATAGGTGTGAAAAAAAGAATAAGAAAATCAGATTGGATGCACTTGAACCTTGGTAATGTCCCACTGTCAGAAGCTCCTTAAATGTCTGAGAGAAAAGAATATAGGGGGTGACAATCAGTCAGTGTCATGTAGAGCTGTAGCCAAGAAAGACAAGATAGTGAGTTGATCCTTCACTTCCAATGGTCCCAACTGTCAGCACAGGGAGTCCAAGGACCCAAACGTGGAAAACAACATCAGTGTTGAACACCTTGGAATGTGTATAAGATTGGGGTCATGTATTTGAAGAAATGGATCTTATTTCTCTGTGTATTCATACTGTGGCATGTGCACACACACACATGCAGACACATTTTTTAAATGTCTAAAGTAAAAGTCATTAGAGATGATATCTTTTTTGTTTTGGCAATGTCATGAATGCAGAATTACTTAGTGCTTTTGTGAGCGCTAAGACTAACACCAGATCTAGGCTGACCACCTGGAGAGCAAAATTCTTAATTTCAATTTATTTTTTGTATTTATGTGTCTCGATTTCTTCCTTTCCTTCTCATTCTTCCAAAGTGTGTCACCTGCAGGCACAGGATCAGTCTAAGGAGGGAAACATGCAAAACCAGACAAAGGCTGCCACTCAAAGGGTCTGTTCCCAGATGAGCGCAGAAGACAATCAACAGATTTTCCTGCCTAGGAAATCATCAGAAGAAGGTGATGAGCAACTGCAAGTATCAATCCTGAGCTAGGCTTTTCCTGTGCTCTCTTGCTACTGTTATTGCCTTTTTACTGAACTTTATCCTCTGTCCCCTATGACTCCCTTGGGTTTGCTTCCAATATTGAAATCCCAATTCAGAACAGGAAGGAGACTAGGAACAAACAACAGGGAAAGAATCATTTGCAAATCATAAAGAAAAAGGCATATGACTATATTTTAGACTATCACTCTTCAGATATCCCAAAATGTCTAGTCTATGTTAGGTACTGTGACATTCTCAGAAAAGAGAAGCTTAGATCTTGATATTTAGGACACAATCTATGGAAGGATAGGGGTAAATTGTGCAACTCTAGTGAAATGGGAGAATGGCTATATTGGCTTCTTAGCTGTCTCTGAATTAGATTTATGCAAGGTATTCCATATAAACTCAGATTTCTTGACCTTCCTCAGATACATTGAAAAGGAATCTCCTATGGTGGGACCCAGGGTTGTACACACACACACACACACACACACATGCACGCGCACGCACACAGACAAACACCAAAAATGCTTTTTCAAGGTGATTATTCTGGTCCATTCTTTCTTTGAGAAGAGTTGTGGCAGCAGACCCTTACAAGGAAGAACACTTGAGTCAGGTGCTTCTTCATCAGAGCTAGTTCTTTACGGCATCTTTCACATGGGGTTTGTGTATCTCATACTTCTCATGCTTAGGACATTGACTCATTTTTATTTATTATTCTATCAGCTACCACTAACAGGTTACTTTAGAAAGATGGTTTCTTTTGTCTGTGGAATTTTAGGAAAAAAAGATACTGTGTGTTACATTACTATAGAAAATTCTCTGACTTTAATGTACTGTGATTTCAGCTCATGGTTTGAGCTTAACAGCAATGTGCTTTAACACCTGTTCTATGATATATTTTGGAATGCATTCAGGAGCCTGCTTCCTCCTATGCATAATTTAAAAATATAGGTACCATGTGTCATTTAATGGAAGAGAAAGAGCTGCAGTCTGACCTTGCTTGCTCTTTCATTAAAGTGCTCTGCTAAGTTAATTGTCACTAAGAACAAAATAACATTTTATGAGGGACCATTTCCTAAAATCAACCCCAAAGTCCTGATCTCAGCCCCTGCTGTTAATTGACTTGGCCAAGACCTTTTTGATGAATATATTGTGTAAATCTGGCAAGGATTATTTCTTTCTGAAGCTCAGTTTGACTCTCAGATTAAAAGTTGCAGGAGCAAGAAGTTAATTATGTTGGACTTTTTTTTTTTCTACAAAGAAGCATTATATATAGAAAGAGCCAAAACTGCACTTCTGTGCAGGTATAGGAAGATAACATCAAACACCTGACTCTAACATCTATTGTCACTACCACAATCACTCATCCACCCCCATCTCTTAGTCATTTGGGGTTTTTGAGTCTGATTCTGTGGACATCAGTTTATCTTGTCTGGAGAACACACTGTGCCAACAATTCAAGCTGCTGTAAGCCTGTTGGGGCAAAGTCTTTGTTGTACTTCTTGCTTTTCCTCAGTGTGGCAGAGTTATTACCTTGTTAGTGTATAGCATCTACTTAAGAGCTCTTACTAATATTGTTTGCTTGTTCATGGCCTCAACACTCAAAGATCTTAACTTTAAAGGATGTCACTCCATAGTTTGTAAATTTTAGATTCACCCCTCCTCCAGCTCCCATAGAAGAAAGTATCAATAATAATGATAGCTCATCTGTACTGGCTCTTCCCTGTACATTGTACGTATAGGCTGAGGCACTAGCTTCCCATCTACACATCAGGAGACCTGTGTAACAGCTGAGTGAATCGTCTGACACCAGATTTGCAACCTGGGAAATGACTCCAGAGATCCTACTACAACGGACTCCCCTCTCACAATTGCAGCTACAATGCTGTCCACTTGCCTCTGAATACTTACCACCCCAATTTCATAATACAATTCTGTGTGCATTTGTTTTATAGATTGGGTCTTCACTGATTATTTCAAATGAACAAAGCCTTTAGCCAATAAACCACTCAGATATAAGAGAGCCGAATAACTTGTGATACGTTATTTGGCTCTCTTATATATATGTTATTTGCATAGTTTAAGTCATTAAAATGCCGTTTATTGAGCTTTTCTTGGCTTCATTTAACTATATATCATGAAAATGGTATTTCCATTCAAAACAATGTCATTTAGAATGAAATGTGAGGAAATATCAATACCTGAGCATGTAATAAATTTCATTCATCATTTAGCATGAACTAAGAAATGTCTGAACCACTTGGCTTAGATGGAGCTCTGTTTGCCTAATGCCTCTCTAATTCTGAACATATTGATGCCACAAGTTACTAAGTAGCATATCATGCTACTATATTTCCCTGTTTGCTGAGTGTTAAGATACCATAGAGTGCGAGATGCACCATTATTCTATATAGCTTTATGAAATAAAGACTCCCGGTATTACCTGCTGTGCCTGTCACATGCAGATAACATGCCAGCACATATGCAAGGTGATTTTCATTTCAGAAACACTAAAATGTAAAAAACATAATTGAATATTTACCTTAATGTCTCTTTTAAAAATGAGTAATCTTAAATTTTTGTTTTTCTGAAAGGAGAAATAATTCAAGCTCAGTAGAGTGAGTGCTGTTTACAGGTTCAGAATTTATAGTACTCATTCCACTTATGTAATTATAATATCAGACATTTTATAATGCTAGACATTATGAAGAGTAACATTGTAATACTGTGCAACATTGTGTAATATTGCACAAAATGTATTGTTTCGTGTTAGACAACTTTCTCATTTATTTCATAATTTATAAATTTCAAGATCATGGAGAGTAATACACATAAAGTTGTTTGGCACATAAGAAAATTTCTGGATGCATATATATCCTTCTGGATATATATATATATATATATATATATATATATATATATATATATATATATATATATATATATATATAAAGGCCATACATATATATAGTCTTTTTTAATAGTCACATGTAAAAATAAAGAAGCAAGGATATGGGTCCTTTGTTTAAATATAGAAAATGGTCAAAAAATTTTGAAATTCCTCTCACCAAATGAAGCACCTTCCTGTTCCATTACACCATTCTTCTACTGTGTCCACTGAATTTCTTTGGTTGTTGCTAAGTTAGCAAAAACAAAAACATAAAGAATAAAACATGCAACCTAAATTCTGAAAAGCATTTTTCCCCATCATCATGAAAATGAGCTGTAGGATAACAAAATATTTGTAGCTATTCCCCCAGCTGGCAGGAAGCCAATCGTCTGACACAGGAGAGAGGCGTGACCCCATGTCCATAGTTTGCCAAATGTCTGGAGCATGTGTGTGCAGCTCTATCTAAGACCAGTTAATCCTTTAGTAACTCACGTTCTGACTGAAACAGGATAAAGAAACCATACTCAGGAAAATGCAGGAGGAGCACTGCTAGCTGCTCCTGGCAAGTTTCTATTCCATGTAATTCTCAACTTTCTAGTTAAACTGCTACATATCGCAGTGGCAATAGCACCTGACTATTGTTTGCAGCCCAGCTAACTGATACAAACACCAGGACAGGCTGTTTCCCTGTGGCTGTTCTTGAACATTTTTCTCTTCAATTAGAAAAAAAAAGATTGTATTGTTTTTATGTCTTTCTTTTATTTTTTAAAAGAAAATCTTAACATATATAAGATCCCCATTTAGTTAAGTCTAATACATTATTTAGTAAGATCTGAAAGCTTTTCAAACTTACTATGTTTTTATATGTTAGAAGCAGATTTCATTTTTTCTGTATTAGAATAATTTCAAGAATGTCACATTTAAAGAAGCACTATCTTAATGTTTTATATCTTAAAGATGATTTAGAGATCTTGATTTTTTTTTTGTTTTAATATAACAATAGGCCATTTAAGCCTGGACACACACACACACAAAAGGAAAAATCTTGGCTTGGAAGAACAATGCAAAATTCCTAATGGTGTTAAAAGTATAAAAACAAGGTGATGTGCTCTAAACACAGATCCCAGGTGTATGAGTAAAATGTTAACTGTGAGCTTTCAAACACACTGCCTTTCTGTAACCAACTTGAAAACTTCAAACTTTCATTACCCTTGAAGAGTCAGATCAGTCTTTTCTGTAAAGTCTTTGAGTCCA
The DNA here is from genome assembly GCA_004027165.1 of Ctenomys sociabilis. Taxonomy (NCBI): domain Eukaryota; kingdom Metazoa; phylum Chordata; class Mammalia; order Rodentia; family Ctenomyidae; genus Ctenomys; species Ctenomys sociabilis. Next base: position 81,852 of record PVKA01002083.1, read on the forward strand.
TAAAGAGCCAAAGAGTTCCATGTTCCCTTTTCAAGCAGGCTGACCTTAGGGAGGTCACAAGATAATGCTCACTAATAGCAATAATTTTAAGAGTATTAAAGCCCTGTGACCTTACACGGACAATGCTGAACAACAGTGACAGGAGCACTGATTTGCTTTGTTTGTTCTTTAAAATATATTCTATGGCTATTTTAATTAAAAAAAAATAGTGTAGTTTAAATCATGTATATTTCAGCCTTCATGGCACTTGTTAATGTGGATATGCATATATTCTCTGAAGTTACAGTTGGTTCCTAAAGTACTTTCCTTCATGTAAATTTTAATTTTTCTAGAATTTGATGTAATGTTTATTTTGTCTGAAAATGTAAAGCAAATTTGGATGGAATTATTTTCATTGTTATGGAATTGTTTTTAGTAGTAGTACCAGTAGTACTACTGGTAGCTGTAGCAGCAAAGAGAATTATTCTTCACACAATTGCTGCTTTCTTCACTAATTTTACTTCAGTCAAGGTCACTGCTGTGACTGGTGTACTATAGGTGCCCCTGGATTTCCCCATCTTGTAACGAAATCCTTCCCGGCAGATAAATTGACTAACATGAGCTGTGATCACAATATGTAACTACTATTCAAAGTAACAATAAACAGGACCCTAAAGGGCACATTTCCATTAATGCTCCTCAGAATACTCCTCCTGCTGTGAACAGACTTATTCCATCACTCTTGTCACTTTCTGAAGCAGTTCTAGATGATCTTTTTCATGAGTGCCCAGAAAATCATACGTTCTGATAAAAAAAAGTACAGTGAATGCAAACTTGTGAAAATATGGTACGTCCTTGTCCCTATTATTCACTGGATCTGGCACTGTGTGACTTCGACCCTTGTACACAATCAAAATGACCATGTAAAGCAGCCATTTTGAATCCATTCATCACACTGAAGCTGCCATGACAGTGTAGCTAGAGACACTCATGAAAGAAGCTTCCAGAACTGCCTCAGAAAAGTGGTAAGAGTAGTAGTGTAATTGTGTTCCGAGGCAGGGGGTGCATCTTGAGGAGGGAATGAGTGGAAATATGTGTTATGCAGTAATAACTCTTTTTATATTTTTATTTTAAAGAAAGGAACAATAAAGAATACAAAGGTATACATTTTCGAAACAAGATCAAAGAATAAAAAAGGTTAGTAATTCTGCATTGTTATCTTCAAAGTAATTGCTCATATTACAAGATATAGGCATGATTGCCTGGCAAGCATATGAGCATGTATTCAACCCTTTTTCTACAAAAAAAAAAAAAAAAAAAGATATAGGCATGAGAAACTGATCAAACAACAAAGGCATAAACCTTTTGTTCCATGAACTACTATCAATTAGTATAACTATTTTAACTATCATTTCTTTTTTTCTCCCCATTTCAGCTTCTCTTTCCTTTTGAGCAGTTTCTTCCCATTTTTCAACATGTATTATACATTCGGGGTCTTATTTACTCTTTACGCTTCTTACACTAGAGGGACAACATGATGTTCACCCATATAAAACCAATTTATTTCACATATGAGCATGGTCTCAAGTCACATCCATTTCTGTATGAATATCTCCAGTTAATCCTCTATAATGGAGTACTATTCCACTGCATAAAAATCTACATCTATTTTATCCATTTCTTACTTTATTGACATTTGTGTTGTTTCCAAGGTTTAGCTGTGACAAATTTTATTGCTGTAAATGTGGATGCACATATACCATTGCGGTCTGATGTTAATTCTTCTGGAAAAATACCTAGCAGTGGAATAGCTGCATAAAATGGGATCGTTAAGCTTAGTTTTTCTAGGAATCTCCCCAACTGATTTTGAAGGTAGTTGCACCAGACTACATTGTCACTAACAGTGGAGAAGGGTTCCCATTTCTCTGAAACCCTGCCAGTATTCATTATTGGTTGATTTCTTGATGATAGACATTCTTTCTGGGGTAAGATATTATCTCAGTGTTGTTTTAATTGGCATCTCTCAAATGACCAATGATGTTGAAGACTTTTTTCATATATTTACTTGCTATCTTCATTTATTCATCTGAGAAGTGTGTACTCATCATGAATGATCATTTTTAGATTGGGTCTTTGAATTTGACGGGTGTGATTTATTTCAACTCTCTATGTGTTTGAGATAGAAGTCTTTGGTCTGAGGGACAGTTGCTAAATTTTTTCTCCACTCCGCTGATTTTCTTTTGACTCTGTTGCTTGCTTGCTTGCTTGCTTGCTTGCTTCCTTCCTTCTTTCCTTCCTTCCTTCCTTCCTTCCTTCCTTCCTTCCTTCCTTCCTTCCTTCCTTTCTTCCTTCCTTCTTTCCTTCCTTCTTTTTCTTTCTTCTTTCTTTCTTTCTTTCTTCTTTCTTTTTTCCTTCTTTCTTTCTTTTTCACATAACGAGATTGAACTCAGGCCAGACAAAAGTCTTCAATCTAGAATTTATAAAGAATTCAAAAATACTCAGAATTTAAAGACCCAATCCAAAAAAAGGCATCCCAGATGAACACAGAGTTCCAGAGGAACAAATACAAGAATCCAATAAGTGCATGAAAAAATGCCCCACATCACTAGCCATTCATGAAATGTAAATTAAAACAACACTGAGATACCATCTCACCCCGAAAGAATGGCTGTCATAAAGGAACCAAAGGTGATGAAGAGACTGTAATGAAAAGGAACACTTCTCCACTGCTGATGGGAATGAAGATTAGTGCAACCATTATGGAAATCAGTGTGCAGACTCCTCAAAAAACTAGGACTGGAATTCTCACTCAATAAATTATCCCCCTTCTGAGAATTTTCCCAAAAGAACTGAAAACATTGTATCATAGAGATATATGTTTACCAGCGTTTATAGAGGCACCATTTGTAATAGCCAAATCTTGGAAAAAACCAAAATGCCTGTCACCCAAGGAATGGATGAAAAAGATGTGGTATTTTTATACAATGAAGTATTAGATATAAAGAAAAAAATAAACTCAAAGCTTATATATATATAAAAGTATAACTTAAAGATGTACTAATAAGTGAAATAAACCAGACCCATATTTGTAAATATCATATTGTCACCCTAGTGTGAGAACTCTAAAGATGAAATAAAAATTGAAGGCATAAAATAGTTAAATGGAAAGTGAGAACTTAAGGATTAAACAATGAAGAGAGAGAAAGGAGAAAAGTTAAGAAATATGGCAGGGGCAAAAACATACATTTATATAAACAAGATAGCTAAGGTAATGGTCCTAAGAATCTTCATCAAGTCTTTGAAACTGGCAGTTAACTGGTAGAATTCTCACCCTAGCTATATATGCTGCTATCTGTGAACTAAGCAACTACATTGAGAACAGCAATGTGTAATACTAAAACCGTGCTTGAAATATCTATCACTTTGATCTTCTAAATGTGTACTGCTTTTAATGTCATATCAATTAATTATTGCTATCCACTCTTTAAAGTAAATGTTTATAAAACAAAAAAAAGAAGCAATAAAAGAAAACAAAAGACAAGAGAAATATGTCATAGGATTATCCTGATACAATGTTGTATATGGTTTGATTTCTAAATTTATGTGTAAAACTGTATAATTATTTTTTTAATTCTAAATTTTAGAATACCATGGTTGTTGGAAAATAGCAATTCCATGTTATGTCTATGGCATTTGATATTCAAACACATAATGATGATAAGCTCAACTGCCTGTTACAGGGTAATATCATTAAGCTTCTCTTCTGAATGTTTAAAAACTAAAGTTTCCAAACCAAGAATTAGAGAAATAGAGGGGCTACAAGGCCAGCCAACATTTTGGCCTTATCCCTTCAGGGTCAGTGAGAACTCAGGACATAAAAGAACCTGAGCTGTGACATCCTAAAACACAATGGAATCCCAAATTTTCTGATCAAGGAGATTATGGGGCCATAGATAAAACTGATCGATGTGTGTGCCTAAGGAGAGTCACCTAGAAAAACAAAATTCTCTCAGGCTTTCACAGAGAACAAATTGGTCAAACAATGGCTGTGACTCATCCAGGTGACTGACACTGACACAAGATCTACAAGGTGCTGTACATGACCAGATATCTGGAGGGGATTTAACTGACCTTATCAGAAACCAAAGTTACATTTTTAGTTGTATAGATCTTTGTTTAACTTGGTCCTAACCTTCCAGCAAAAATGTATAACCATGAGGTATGAACATTAATGCCATGTTGGTATGCTAAACTGTAAAAGGCTCAAGTCAACAACTTCTGACAATTGGAAGTTCTGATAACACACTACTCTTATGGACTATTGGACTGCATTGGGTTATTTTGCTGAATTCAAGGACTTACAATCTTTAGACTGGCTTCAAGTATGAAAAGGTCCTTGAAAGACTTATCCAAATTCAGCTTCTCTAACTACAAAGGAACACCCATCTCTGACTAAACAAAATGAAAAAGGGGGATATTTTGGGAGCCACAAAGCTAGGAAATCAATCGAATATGTATAGGTGAAACTTTGCTCAGTGCTTAAAGCAGAGAAAGTGCCTCATCCTGAGAGAACCTTAACAGACAGTTAAGGTTATCTATCAGTGGCTAGGCAACCTAGTGTCATGCATTACTAACTTCACAAAAGTGTAAATAAAGGACTATTTTGTTGTGGAAAAAAAGAGAAAAATATATGTGTGTACACAAATACACCAGTGAGTTAGGATAGGTATAGAACCACTTTCTCTTAGTTCATTGAGAATAAAAGTTTGTACTAACATTGCTTAGACAAAATTTCATGTCTTCATCATGTCCTCTGAATGACTACTATGAATACAATATGCAATGTGTGAATTATTGTAACCATCCTCCTAATCTGTTTTGAAACTATTTCATTGCGATTTTCTTTTTTCTCATTAAAATGAATAAACATTTAAATAAAAAATAAAGGCTGTGATTATCACAGAGCAAAAAAATAAAAGAGTTGCAAAAGTTTTAGGATTAAATCTTCTCTGAATTTCTTGTAGAAATCAGCAGAGAATCCATCAGGACCTGGAATTTTCTGTGTTGCTAAATTTTTAACTATGTTTTCAATCTCATTCCTTAATATTGCGTTACTGAGATTTTTTTTTTTATTTAGTACGGGGTCTACAGGGTCTCATTACATAGATCAGATGTGTACTGATTCTCCTGTTTGCAGCCTCCTAACCGCTGGGATTACAGGTGCATCACCATGCCCAGTCTCAATTGCAGTCTCAGCTTGCCCTGGTGGTGGGTCAGCATGGCACACTGGGCATCAAACCACAGCCACTGCACTGTAGCTAAGCAGGCACTTTACCCTGATGAGCTATCTGGCAGGCCTGAGAATTTTTATATTGTTTTTATTCAGCTTTGGTAATTCATACATATGTAATAATCTAGCCATTTCTTCTGTGTTTTCCATGCTATGAGAGTAAAGACTTTTCAAATTAGGTTTGAAGACCTTCTGAATTAACATAGGATCTGTAGCATTTTTAACCTTTATCATTCCTCATTGCATGAATTTTAATTTTTTCTCTTTTTTGTAATAAGGTTGGCTAAGGGTTTATCAGTATCTTTTATTATTTCAAAGAACTAACTTTTCACCACTTTAATTCTGTGCATTGTTTTCATGGTCCCCGTTGTTAATTTCTCTTCTGATTTTTTGTAATTTTCTTTCTTGTATGATCTTTGCATTTGTCTTACTCTTCTTTTTCTAGAAGACTGAAAAATAAGAGTAAGACATTTTGTTGTTTATTTGTGTTTGTTCCATTTTCCTTTTGAGAAAATTCATTGCTATAAATTTCCCTCCTAGTACTGCTTTCTTTGTGTCTGGAATGTGTTATCTGTATTCTCATTTAATTGTGGATGTTGTTAATTTTTTCCTTTGTTTTTGTTGTGACTTATTAATTGTTTAGGAGGGTATTATTTAATTTCCATGTGGATATGGAGTTTTTGACATTTCTTCTGCCATTAATTTCCAATTTTATTGTACTATGGCCACATAATATGCATGGGATAATTGCAGTGATTTTGCAATTGTTTAAGCATACTCTATGGGATAGAACATGATCTATTTTAGAGAATGATCTACATGCAGCTGAAATGATTGTGTATTATAATGACGTTCAGAACAGTTGAAAAACATCTACTGTGTCAATTTTTTTCACAAGTTTGGCCTCAGTTCTTATACTTTTTGCTGATTTGGGTCTAGTTGATCTATTGTGACAATGTGGCATTGAGCTCTCCTACTGCAAATGTGTCATTGATTAATTGATTTTCATGTCTATTAACAATTGCCTTAAATTGAGTGCCACCATATCGGTGCATACATATTTTTCATTGCTATCTCTTCCTCTTGCAGTCTTCTCCTCAGAAGTATGTGGTGATCTTCATTCTTTTGATTATTCTTGTTTAGAAGTTACAATTGTCTGAAAACAGAGTAGCTACCTGTACTTTTTTCAGTGTTTCTGTTACATAAAAATTGTTTTCCATTATTTGCTTTTCAATCTAAGGATTTCTTTTTGTATTACATGTGTTTCTTGCACGTAGTATTTTTTTTTCCTTAATCTACTCTGTCAGTCTGTTTCTTTTGATTGGTTAATTGAAGTCATTTATATTGATGGTTATAACTGATATGTATTGGCTTATTGTTCTGGTATTTTGCTTCTGTTGGTTTCCTACTTTCCCCTACATTTAATTATTCACCCTGGCTGTTTTTTTGTTCCTGTTGTTGTTCTTGGATAAAGGTCATTTTTTTTATCTCTATCTATAATGTCTTTTAGTACTTGTTGTAGGATTGGTTCTGTGCTCATAAATTTCTTCTGTTGTTCTTTGGAATGGAAATATCTTACTTCTTGTATCAGTAATGATTTCATCAGAGGTATAGATATTACACAAGATGTACAAATGTATAAAAATCCCAAGATGGGCTTACAATGGTTAACTGCAGAGTTGGATAAGGAAGTGTGAAGAGGGTGTCTGCGTACTGCATACTGAAGGATTCAGTCCAAGTTCTGGAGCCCACTGTAGTGTTCTGTGCAAGTCTCTACCAGGATGCTGATGGTTCTGTAATGGAAGGCTGATGAGTCTATAGTCCAGAGGCTGAAGGACTGAAAGCAGAAGCCAGGAGATGACATCCAAGTTGATAGCAAAGACTGGAGCTTCTCTGAGGAAGAATGGTATCCTCCATTCCTCCTCATTCTCCTTCAAGTAATGAGTCACTCTATAGTATGGGCTCCACTCTTAGGGTGTGGATTGTTTGCTAATTTAGTTCATCTCGTAGCTTATTGAATTAGCACAGTCAATCAACTACTACACTTCTCCATTAATTTTGAAAGATAATTTTGTAGAGTACAAAATCTTGCTTGGAAAATGTCATCTTTTAGGACTTTAAATACTTCACTCCAAACTCTTCTTGACTTGAGCACTTGTGTTGAGAAATCTATTCTGATTCTGATGAGCTTTCCTTTGTAGGTAATCCGTGTCTTTTCTCTTAATAGCTTTTAATATCCTGTTCTTATGTTGAATCTTTATTATATATATATCTTGTTATACACTTATTTTTTTCTTAATAATTTTTTTAAGAAACAAATAGCAATGACAGTTTCAAAACTGATTGGTAGGACAGTTTTAGTAATGGTTATTCATTGTACAAGATGCAGACATGATGCGTTTCCTATATTGGTTTGTCAAATTCTTTATTCATGCTTAGGAAGTTTTCTGATTCTTTCTGTTTTTGGTACTGGGAATAAAATTCACTATCCTGCTCTTGCCAAGCGGGTGTTAATGCAACTGAGCTATACCCCGGGTCATTCTACCACTATTTCTGTAAAGAATTTTTCTTTTATGGAATCTTTGCTGTTCCAGGCTTTCTCAGTCACCCCAATCAATCCTATATGATTATTCTTAGCTTCATCTTGAAGCTGTTAGATTGGGGTTTTTATGGGTTCTTCCTATTTTTAACGTATCTTTCCTTTCATGATCACTAGCTGCAACCCTGTCTTCCAAATCTGAAATGTTTATCCTTTCATTCAATCTGTTGCATATAGATTCAATGGAGGTTTTAATCTCTTGGATTTCTGCTTGGATCTGTGTCAAAGATTCCATTGCTTTCCTACACTGGACATTTTTTGTTTCCATCATTCCTCTAAGCTCATCTGTTCTTTTATCTGTGTATTATCTTATATCTTTGATTTTAAGCATCATTTCTTTCTATACACAAGAAATTATTTTCTTTGTAGCCTTTTCTACTTGTTTTTCTTTTCACTTCTGTTGCAATAATTTCAGAAGGTTCCAGTGTTTTACTTCAAATTTTATCTATCTCACTCAGTTCTTGGTTTGTCCAGGGTGACATGGGGCTCTGGAGTTGCATTTTGCTTCTGCATCTTGTCTTGTCATTTTCTATTTTCTTTTTTATTTTAATTTTTGATATGTTGATACTTGATGACATATAGCTTTATTTCTAATATTGAAGTTTGCTTAAAGGATTTCTTTCTTTAGGTATATCTCGTAGACAAAGGTGGTTTCCCGTATCTATTCAAAACTTTACCTTCCTAGTTTGTGAGAGATGTAAAATTGCTATTTGTCTTGGCTTCTAATCCTTTGCTGCCAGGTTGTGGTAATGATCATGAGCTCATACAATCACAGTGTTTTCATATAGGAGAGAAAACTATAACATGTATGACATGCTGGATAAAATAATACAGTCAGTTTGATTGGCAATTAATAATCATTCAAGTGCAGTTTAACTACTGATAAACTATGATAACCAATAACCTGTTACCTCTGATCACAGGAGCAAACTCTAAAATTATAATCAACCAAAATATAGTTTGCATTTCTATGTATTTATTTTCCCCTTAGTGGTATGATTTTACTCTTCTGTAGGAGATGTGAGGGTTAGGACAGATAAGGGATAGGCTTAAATGGTGAGTAGTCAAGGCTGAAGATTAAAAGATGATCACATCACTCGAGTTATGGGAAACGAAAATACAGGAAGGAAAGAATAAAATAGAACACGAAGGAGTGGTCAGAAGGGCAACAACAGTGTTTACTTACTGGAATAAATTCAAGAGGTAGTTGAGGAAAGAAAGAACATGAAAGAGAAATGGATGAGAATGAAAAGGGAAAGTAAGAAACTTAAATATTGAAAAAAAGAGTGAAGAAAAGAAAGAAAATAAAGAAGAAAAATATGAAAAAGTAGATCAAAAAGCACAGGAGATAAAAAAGGACAAAAAACCCAAATAAATAAATAACTACAGAATAGAAAACAAAACTAGATGGCATCCAAACAAACTGGAAAGTAATAGTAAATCAGATAAACAAGGAATAATGAAAGTAGTAAAATACACCTGATATTCACAGTGCTGTGCTAGTGCCCATATTTAATCCCAGATATATTCTGGGTATGGATCTGAGATAAGTCTCTGTCTATGGTGCTGGGACTGGTCTTCTGTGGGCTGAGTTCTCCAGAATCTAAGTCTTGGGCCCTGTATACTGCTTCAGACATTTCCACATTGTTTGTTTTGCTAATTACTCCACCTTCCAAATGTGCTTGTGCCTCTGTGCTCAGGGCCTGGCTGCTATCCTGAGTCTCAGGTCTTGGGACTCTGATCAGTTCACCCACAAAAGTCATGTGTCCTCACACCCCTCTCCCAAGCTCTATTGCCTCCCAAGCTCTGAGATAAGGGAGCAGAAACTTTTAAGTTTAAACACTCACCATATTTTTTCTATTGCAATGCATATGTTTAAATGTCTGTTTGTCTGGCATATTTATCTTGCCTCTTCAATCTTCATGACCAGCACAGTGCTGAGCATAAAGGCCATGCTTAAAATACCATGCCAGCTTCGAGCACAACATAGTCTTTAGGAAAGATTCTGCCTACTGAAGAGTTATTTTTTTTTTCTATCTGGCACATTTTATACTTACATACACATAAGTGTGTAAAGTCAAAAAAGAAAACTTCTTCAGAAAATTTGATTGGAAATTAATAATCATTTAAGAAAAATCTATGTAAAGGCTGAGAGGCTGAATTATATACTGTTTCACAATTCTTTCTGCCTTCTTACACTGTCAAATGAAAGTTGTAAGGAAATATTAAAACCCATATTTCATGTTTTCTTTCTTTTTTTTTTTTTTGTCTTTTTGAGACAGGGTCTCACTATGCAGTTCAGGCTAGCCTCGAGCTCACTTTGTAGCTCAGGCTGGTCTCGAACTCACAACAATCCTCCTGCCTCAGCCTCCCGAGTGCTGGGATTACAGGCATGCGCCACCACGCCCGGCACTTTTTTTTTTTTTTTTGTCATGTTTTCTTAACAATTAAGGAAATAACAGATCTAAGGAACTATAGGCTTCTTCTAAGAAGCTTCTCTTTGCTATATTGGCTATTTCATTATTTGTTGTTTTATTTGCTTCTCATTTCTCATCATTCCACAGGAATTTGTGTCTTAATATTTTGCAATAAAAAGTAGGTTACTAATAAAAACATTTCCAGCATACTTATACATATGCTTGTAACATGTTATTAAATATTTATATGGCATCTCTTGTGCTAGTCACCGAGTTATTCTAGAATGTATACTTACACCTTTTTATCTTTAGTGACTGCCACAACATCTGTTGCATAATGTTCCAATTATCTATGGTTGCATAACAAAACACCACCAAACTTAATAGCTTAAAAGAACAAGTTCCTTGTTTCTCGCAGTGCTGTACATTGATGAGCAGTCCATCTACAAACAGCCATTCCTGAAATCTATCATGGAACTCTTTGCTTCAAGATGAATTTTAAGTCTGATATGTCCTCATTCACACTTCTGTCAGACAGTGCTGGGTGCTGCTGGGACACCTCTCTTCTCTCCATGTGGTCTCTCTTCTTTCATTACTGTCAGCACTCTTCTGCAGCATATGGAGGTTGGAATCTAAGAGTGTGAAGCTCAAACAGCCAGGCCTCTTAAAGGCTGGGTCAGGGCTGGCAAGGTGTCACATTCACTGAATTGTGTTAGTCAAATCAAGTTACAGAATTGGGATTCTGGTTTTTTAATTGGAAGAAGTAGAATACTTCTTCATTTTTAAGTGTCAATCTAGTAGTTTTAGGATAGAAAGAATTGTTGGTCATCTCTGTTGATAATCTTATCTGGTTCTGTTTTTTTTCATTAATAATTTATTGTTGGAGTAAATAAACAATGGAAAGTCCAATTGTCTGGATGAGAACTAGAACTGAGGAGACTTATATATTAGGAAGAGAATATATTTTTCTTTCCTTCATCTCTTTTTTAATGCATTCAGAAATGTTAAATAATGAATCAGTACTTGCCAGAAAGAGAATGAAGTGACTGACATTTCAGACAAAAAGAACATGCTAGGCAAAGACTCAAGGTAGTGAAATTATATACTGGGATTGGGAACAGTGAGGAAGTGAATGCAGCTGATAGTACAGGATACACACAGAGAATCCCTGGAAGTTGTTGCTGATCTACCTAAAGAGGAGCTTGAATGTCAAAAAGGAAACTCACTTTTTGTTCATTATATATACATGTAAAAGAGTTATTGAAGGATTTGAAATAGAGTAGCGATAGAAATTTTTTCATGAAATAGTATGTATAAAACAGTCTATCTAGACCATAATGAGAATAACAGTAATGTTTATGTCATTTCTTTCTAGGTCTTGTGTTCTTGAAACTCTCCCTAGCCTATCTTGTAGTCAACATTAAAAAAGGTTAAGTAATGGATTTCTAACTGAAAAAGACTGTTCATGGGTGTCAGAATATTTGGGAGACTAGGTGTGAGGGGTTCAGATGGGTATTTTTCTGTTATTGGCCAGAATATGAAACTGCATACAAACTTTTAAAAAGGGCAAGAAACTATCAGACAGAGAGATGGGAAAGGGAAGTGAAGGTAAAGAAAGAAGATAACAAAGAATTAAGATGTACTATGCCCATGTACCAATGATCTAATCATTATGTACTACAAACAACTAATACAAAATAATAAAAAGTAAAGAATAAACCCATGTAGTGATCCAAGAAATGAAAATTATGGTGCAGCAAAATAGAACAACATGAGACTTGGTCTACCTGATCCTCTCATAAGGAAAACTTGGTGAGCCATATCATTTATTTCCTCTATAAGTTGTCTTCATATTATTTTAACTATGTCATGAATATGATACTTTCACCATTTTATTTGTCTAGCTTCTTTCTGTGAATTCTGGTCTATGTAAAATAAAGAAACAGATTGTGCATTTACTTACATTACATTTTGGTTGGTGTGGAAGGAATGACAGAAAACTTAGATGTCTCAACACTCCTTTGTATTCAACATTTTACATTTAAAAGCTCTTTGGTGCATGTTATTTCACTATGATATTGTTCCCTATAGCAACCATGGAAAATGGACAATTTGAATATTATAATGCCCATTTCAAAAGGAAGAACAAAGTCTACAATTGTTTAAAAGAAAATACATTTGTTTCATTGCATAAAAGTTTCACTCAATGTACCAAAGGAAAAAAATGCCATTAATGAAATTTATATAGTGCTGAAATATTTCCTGTGTCAGACACGTTTTGTTATTTTTTGCTCCCTGATCCTTGGCTAGCTAGTAGCATAGCAGTTGTCTGTTCAGTGCATAGACTTGAACATCACCTAGATAAGCAAGACCAAGGACAGCAGAAAATTTTTACTTCTCTTGGTTGTCAAGGCCAATGTCAAAGCCAAGTTCAAAATGGGAGGAGAATCCTTTCATTACAGACAGGTGTGTCTCCTTCCATGCTTCCATGAGGGAGCTAAGATTATTAAATGGTGCCTTTGAAGTTATCTTCCAAATCTAGCACAACCTTTAAATACATGCTGGAGAATATACTGGGGTTTTAAAAGGCATATTACATGTGAATTTGAAATCTACTGTTCTGTAGAACAGAGACTAGAGACAAGTCTTACAGGGTATTAAAGAAAATGTAAATTTGTCACAGATTTCTTTATAGACTGTCACTTTCCTAAATCAGTTGCAAGATTATACTTAGGGGATGGATGACAAGGAAGATATAATCATGATTTTTTCCCTCTCTTTTCTTGCAAGAGAATGCATTGTAAGTGAGAAATGAGGAGAAAAATCTTGAAATTTATCCAAGTCACAGAGAAAACATAAATGCAAGCGGGCACCTCTTATTATCATTCTTGGTTCAAAATTCTTCTTTCATTTAGCCCTTCTGGAATGCTTTTCACATTTCTGAGAGCCTCAGTTATTCTTTCTTTCTTTGGTTTTTAGTTGTTTTTAGTACTGGAAATAGAACTCAGGACCTGGCACTTGCCATGTAGGTACTGTGCTGCTGAACTATATCCCTATCCCTATTTCTTTTTTAATAATAAGGACGTACCCAGATACTTTGCAGTTCAATTTATTCTGATAAATAATCAACCTGGAAATACTGATGGGTAGGATTCAAATATACTCATTTCCATATTATGCTATTTGCATTGCTATTATCAAGAATGCAGATCAATATACAATCATGGCCACATTTCTAAAGGTGCCACTTGGTGGACTGATTCTTTTGCTTGTAGCTACTAGAGTCCAAATTGTTCAGGTAATGTGACAACACACTCCCAGCCTTTGTGGTGTGCATTAACACTTCCCTTCTGCTCCATACTCCTCCAAACTGGGACTACTCATCCTAATTCCTAACTCAGGGTGATGTTACATTGCATCAGTGTGGCACCTGTATCCCTAGTCCTCTTATTTCCATTCTTAGCTTTTCATCCTATTCCTTGATCATTCTGTCCTAGGAGAATAGGAGTGGAAGTTAATTCATGCTTTGGGAACAGTAAATGGAGACATTTCCTTCTCTTCCTGTGTGTGCCTGCCTACAGAAAGTTTAGCTTCCACCTGGCTTTACCAGGTGATTCAATGACCTGTGGCTGATTTCTGTACAACAATATATGTATTTGGATGGCTAATTTAATGTCAAGTAATTAGTTTTCACACGTTTACCACTTTAGTAGACCTAATCCCTTGCTCTGCACACTTGGCAGCAATAGGCATGACCTAATCTTCATCTCTCTGAGTCAATGTAATCTCACTCAACCTAATCAAACTGAAATATAAAGGTGAGGGTATAGCTTGTTAGACTTTTTCACCTTCAACAATTATGACTGAAGCTTCTATTAATAACTTAGGAAGATGAAAGTGCCCTTCATATGAAATGAAAATGATTTTTGTGCATTTCACTCCTTTGTTTTACATAGTAGGTTCATGGTAATTCTCCACCTAACTAGCATGGAAAGAAATTTGGTTGACACACGCATGATGATGCCTAAGATGACCATGGTGGCTGTGGAACATCAACAGGAAGTTGAAAATGCATCAGCACTAAATTTATTTGGTACTGAACCTACTGGAGACCATTTTATCTTGGAGGAAGAAGAGATAGCAAGATAAAAAGTGATTGTTTTCTGTTTTTACTTGCTTTTAAAATCATTTATCAAAGGAACCCTTTACTTGAAAACTTATTTGAGGTCTAATAGATGGGGGAGGTAAAAATGATGCTGCCATGGATAAGACAGGATGAAAGGCCACAATTGCCCACCATTTCATCCACTGTGGCACCTCATGATGCCCTTAGAGCTTTGCCAGACATCTTTAAGTCCACAGAAGAAGGGTCCCTGGACTGAAATCAGCCACAAACTTGTGTCCACATGCATGTCAGTGAAGAAAGAATGTTACAACTGGTTGGTTCATTTTTCTCATCTCCTGCTGGAGGCAAGCAAACTCTTAAGTCTTTTCTGGCTTGTAGAATCAATGATGATATATTTTACAAAGTAGAAGATGATCCAGTGTCAGAAATCCTAGGCTCTCACATCTCAACTGCTCATTCTTTAATTCTCTACACTATACATCTGGCTCAGAGCTGACAGTCATCGAGTGTCCAATGACTGAATGAGTGAATGAAAGAATAAACAGAAATTAACAGCTATCCTGAGGAGCTGTGGAGGACGAGAAGTAGACACACACAGTGCAACAATCTCATTCAGAAAGTGTCTCTACTGACTTTTCAAAGATCAGAAATCTGGACGGAAATTACCTTCACCATCGTTCAAAGGTAAACTTTCACAAAGAGAAACTGCTGTGTGTCAGAATATGACTCTCTCTTGCTGGAAACACCGGTCCCTGACAGATTTGGCTTCTTTTCCCTACAAAGGCATTGTGACAATACTACTCACAGGATTCAAGAGCAATATCTGTCTATCTATCTATCTATCTATCTATCTATCTATCTATCTATCTATCTTTCTATCTATCTATCTATGTATATGCATATGAAAATATCATTACTTCAGTTAGACAAAACTGTTTGTTGCAAGTAAAAGTTTTCTTTCAGTTGTGTCCAAGATTCTTATTTCAGTCACCTCTTTGCTCTTCCTAGAAATTTAAAATGAGCCTGGCGTAGTGGCACATGCCTGTAATCCCAGCACAGGGGAAGCTGAGGCAGGAGGATTGTTGTGAGTTTGAGACCAGCCTGAGCTACAAAGTGAGCTTAAGGCCAGCCTGAATTGCATAGTGAGACCCTGTCTCAAAAAGACAAAAAAGAAAAAGAAAATTAAAATGAAGGCCTTTAAAAAATTAAATACTATCCCTTACTCCCACTCTCCTGTGACCTCGCCACCTCCAGTCCCCAACTGTTGACTCTCACAAGAGAAGTCCATGAGCAAGAGACTGACCTGGTATCACTCGTCAATTTGTGGCTCCCAACGTATACAACACAGTATTCCATCTGACCATATGATTTGGCATCAGGGAGCATTCAAACACTGGAGCCAAGTCTGGCTGCGTGAGTTTGGCATCATACAAACTGCGGCCACGAGATAGATCGTACTTTTAATAATAGATTGAACTACCCTCCTTTAGATCATATCACATGTTTACTAACTTGAGCTCTGGGTGGCCTTTGCATTAGACAGCAAATGCAGTGTGAAAGTCATCACGTAAAGTGACATGGGAGCAGCAGTGACAGTCTGACTCCCCAGCTCATAACCTCTAAGAGACTCACTGAGTATACTTCAAAATCAAATGAAAATTTGATTTGTTCTTTCAGATATCTACGTCTATGTCTACATCTAACTGTATTCTATATCTGTATATGTATATTCTTTAAATACTACTACGTCAATAATAAATACTTGCCCCCTTGGACTTAACTACATAATTAATATGTTTTAAGGACACTATACTAATGGTAGCAGCCAGATAGGGTTCAATTATTCAAAAAGACTTACAGCATTCTAAATGACCATGTGATACATAGAGATCTATGATTTAAGGGAGGAAAAGCACACTTTGCCAAGAGCATTGAAATCAGGATGCTTATTGTTGCTGGGGGCTGCCCCAAAGGAGAGGTCTGGAGAAAGTATGCCTGATTCCCAAGGTCTGCTTTTAGGTGAGTGGTACCATCCCATTTCTTTGAACCAGAACCCATCTGATCATATATACAGGAGATAATGTAGAAACAGGGCGCTCAAGATGTAGTCGGAGCAAGGGTTTAGAGGAGGTGTATTTCTTGCTATAAAGTAAGTTCCAGTAACAGAAGTCTCACTGAAAGTAGGTACAAGCTTTCAGTCTTGTTGTTATCAATGAAACATGCCTTCGAGTTAGTAAAACACGCTTAGACCCAATTTTACAACGTGACACTGTTAATCAGTGCATTTCAAGTCTTGACCAAGGGTCAGTGCTCTGAAAATACTTCTCAAAATAACAAATAACTTCAGCAAAATAACAAATTCCAGATTTTGTGGAACTTCCCTTACCATGCAGATGTCATAGAAAAACAAAAAGTTGGGTAGCAGGGCACCATGCTCAGAGAAAGTGGGGACAACTCTGCCTTTTAACTTTGCCCCAGTGAACACATGGACATGGGTTGATATGGTAAATACCGAACAGCAGAAATGTATTGAACTCGGGGCCTTTCATCTGACTAGTGTTGTGTGGCAGAAAGCCAATCATGTGGACAATATTTTCAAATTCATTTTGAACAGACCATTTATCTGTAGAACAAGTAAAAACAATGACAAAGAACAAATCATTCAATATAAAAAGAAAAAAACGTAAAATAAATAGAAACTATTGGGTATGGTAGAGTCATGTGAATAAGAGCATAGGAAAAGTAACTTTTAGAACTAAACATAATTTTTGGGGGTAATTCTAAGAGTTCTATCTTTAGCCCTGATCTCTTCTCCCTCAAGTTATATATTACTTTGCAGGTTGTCCTGCTGCTCTTAATGTATCAGAATCTATATGTTTATAACTCAAAGTTCTAAGTTTTCAACTCAGCTGCCTCCTGGGATCTAGCTTAGGAAATGAAAATGCTTATGGATTCTATCTTCATAATGCACAAGCCTTTAAAACTTAACATATCTGCAATTATGTTAACTCCCCACTTTATCACCAAACCTGCTCCTCCTGCTCTGTTTCCTGTTTTGATTGATGACATGAGCACCTTCTATGTTATACACTGAGAAATTTTGTGTTGCTGTTACTCTCCCCGATTGCTGATATCTTCTTCAGCTCACATGCCTATCACACAGGCTTGCTGCATTTTAGTGCTTACACATTCATAAATTACCACAATTATTTCCCAAATGCTGTTCCCTTTCCAGTGTTTTTAGACTCTGTTTCATTCTCTGCACTTTCAAAGATTACAGTGATCATTGTATTATCTGGTTAAGACCATGTTATTTCCTATAGGTAAAATACATTAATGCTTTCCAGATAGCAACCTGAGTAGGCAATCTGTTGTTTCCTAGTAGAGCACTCAGACTCTGCGCTCTGTCCCTTTTCTACCTCCAGCCCTGTTTGTCTTTCCCCAGTTCCTTTGTACCACTGACCTACTCACATTCTGAGTTGTACCCATATGATTTGCTTTACCTGGAACGGCTCCTCCATCTTTCCTGTCTAATTTACAGTGAAGTTTAAATTCAGGCTTTATTGTTTCTTTTAAACTTTAGCAGAGACTAGGTCTAAGTATAACCTGTGGTGTGGCTCTTTCTTGGAAAGTGGCAACCTGGTGTCCCTTTGTAACATCTCCTTAGAGTCATTCATAATCATGGGATAGAGGAAAGCATACTGGCAAAAACTGTGATGTTCATATACCTAGGAATTAGACAGTGTGTGTTGTGACCAGTGTGCACTCTTATATCCATGTGAGGGAGGGGCAGCCGGTGAAACATAAAGGAAAGGCATCATTAGGATACTGTGGGAATTATGCAGAAGCAGTTGGCTTCAGTAGCCTCAGAGAAAATGGAACACAGATTGAAAAGAGATGCAGAGCACAGTGGGTCCCCACAGCACAAGGCCTGAAAGGATCCCAGGGCTCCTGGATACCTCAGGGATGTGATGGGCAAGAAAGCAGACCTCCTGCTGAGAAGGTACTTCTCGCTGTCAGTGTGGGAGCCATTCCTCCACTGGAGTAAGCACAGAACATCCATAGGAAACCAAGAGAAAAAAAGAGAAGTATGTCAGGCACCTAAGGGGACCTGCACCTGGGAACTGCCAGGAACACCTAATGAGATTCCTGGGGGAACTACTTTATCGGCAAATTAGGGTCATTAATATGTTAATATTACTGTATTTACATTCATAAACTCCCAGGCACTGACGTCTAAATTTGACTCATTTCAGATTCTCATTTCCAGCAGCTGGAGCTTCCTTTATCCCTCTGCCCTTGCCTAAGCTGTGAGCTCTTAGAAGGAAGGCACCATGACCTTTCCTGGGTCTACTCTCACCATACAGTGCCAGATAAGGAGCCCATGACTACTTACTCATACTAGAACTGCACTGCCTCAGAAACCTCAGAGAGGATCGGATGGCCAAAGTATAATTTTCTAATTTGTAACGAAAAGGAAACTAGCAAGCTTTCTCATAAACAAAGAAGTGATAACTATCAAAGCACTATTAATCAAAATGTGTTCTATTTTCTACCAGGCTTTGCTCATTAGGAAAATGAGGGAGAGGATTTGTGCACAGGCATAAATCAAGCCTCTTAATCCTGAATGAAGCTATGTATTGTTTGAATTAGAAAAATGTCTCCCCTCCAGTTTAAAGGAAACCACGATTAAACCTCTCTGAGCCTATAGTTATTTCCCAGATCACTCAAGCTTTCTGTAACTATAAAAAATGTTGGAATAAAATTTAATACTGCGGAAGAAAGATTTGCTTAGGCATTTAAGCATTGTTCTTTTTTGTTTTAATCAAATTCCAGGGTTATAGGGACTGTCTTCTCTGTCATGTTATTGAAGTGCCCCTATCGTTTGTGCTCATCAATAATAGATCTAGAAATTATGTTTGGAAATAAAAATCAATAAAATCACTTTCTTTCCATTGATAGTTGTGAATAATAAATACACTTCTTGTTGACTAAATCTTTACAACGCTGACAAAGTAAAATAGGATGCCCAGACAGGGAGAGCTGTCAAACTCTACCGATGTCTGAGAGGTTTGTTTATCACTAGATAGTGTAAGTATAACGTCTAGAACCAAACACAGTCCTGCCTTTGCGTTTGCAGTTGTAGCTGAAACTATCACCTGTTTGCAGTGTCTGTTACCAGAGATAGAATTAAGGATAACCAATAGAAACCAACAGAAACTGCTATGGAATACATAACTGCCAACTGGTCTTCAGTTTTTGGATTGTGCCCCTGTAAAACAGATGGGAAAGGAGAGTTTTGCAAATGCTTTAGGCAGTATAAATAATTCTAAAAGGCATCTTTTCTTGTAGTCTTCAACCCCACTAAAATGTTTTTATGTTCTCAGATGTCCTCCAGGATTTTCATAGGCATCACATTAGGTCAAAACAGGGTATGCTTAACGTAGAACTTGCAGTGTACTCTTTATGACTTGCATCATCTAATTCTTACCAAGTCCTGTGAAATGGCATTGTTAGCATTATGATTGTCCCATGGGAAACCTAAGCCTTATGGAGCTTGAAGAAATTCTACACATCCATGCAGCTCAGTGGCGTAGCTGGGCACCTGTCCATGCATAAAAATGATTATCCAATATTTATCCTGCAACAAACTTCACAGAAATAAATGTTATGGCACATGGAAATGATGCAGATCAAAGTTTTATAATGGGACCAAGTCATATTTCAGGTCAGTTTTCTTTAGCTTATAAATTCATATTATTTTAAATCATGAGCAAAGGTTGATAGATTCCTTCCCAAATACAAATTTCTGTTCTTATTTTTCTATTTCAGATTTTTTTTTCTGTCTTTTTGAGACAGGGTCTCACTATGCAGTTCAGGCTGGCCTTAAGCTCACTTTGTAGCTCAAGCTGGTCTCGAACTCACAATAATCCTCTTGTCTCAGCCTCCCAAGTGCTGGGATTACAGGCTTGCCCCACCAAGCCTGGCTATTTCAGATTTTCTATGTTGCTTTTTAGCTCTGAGCTTGACAGAAATATATCTGGGGGGAAGAAATACTGTTAAATTCCTAGCTATTGAAAATTATGTAAAGTGTTGCTGTAGAGAGGCATGCAGTGACAAGAGAGGGTATGCAAAGGCCATCTCAGCGCTCCTTGAGAACATCTACTAATTCTGCTTGGACTTGACATAAAGCCCATATGAAAAAGAGATAAAAGTGCTAAATTTTATAGTCAAAAGATCTTTAAAAGCCCTATGTGGACAATGTGTAGAAGGTGTAAGAAAAGTCAGTGTTCACATAGGCTATGTTTAGTAAAGAATTTTAAGTGGGTTATATAGAAACAGAGGTGAATGATAAGGGTAGGATTGGACTAAGTACAAAACAAGACGTTAGGTATAACTTTCTACTTCATTTAACACGTTCCTGCATTTGTTAACATAAGACTTTGGTGAGGAAGTGTATCTTTATTAGGAAAGAACTTTGGTATGTATCAAAGAGACTAACCACATATTAGAGATATTAAATATTTTTCTTTTCTTTTTCTCTGGTCTTTTTTTTTTAAACTATTTTCTTTTTTGGTACAGGGAATCAAACTCTGGGTCTCATACTTGCTAGGAAGGCGCTGTGCTGCTGAGCTATATCCCTGGCCCTATTTTGTTCTCTTCTCTCTTCTTTTCTTTTCTTTCCTTTTCTCTCTTCTCTTCTCTTTTCTTTTTTCTTCTCTTCTCTTTTTCTTTTTTTTTTTTTGTGTATTTAGGACAGTTTGTACATGGGTGTACAAGGTCTCACTGTGTAGATTGGACTCATGTGATCCTTCTGTTTACAGCCTCCTAAGTGCTGATATTACAGGTGCGTGCCACCATGCCTAGTCTCAATCGTCATCTGCCCCGGGGTTGGGGCCCTTGCATCTGCTTAAGCAGGCGCTTTAATCGGCTGGCCATCCTGCATCTTAAATGACTGAAACATCAAGTCTTTAGTGGCTACCTAGAATAATGATGAATTTTCAAAATTGCTAATATTTTATTATGTAGCCAATACAAATTAAATTTTTTGGGGAGTATACTGGGAATTGAACTCAGGACCTTGACCTTGCCAAGCAGGCACTGTGCCACTGAACTATATCCCCGGTCTTACGAATTAAATTTTCAAGAGCTTTAATCTTAAGTATTCCAAAATATGAATTTCTCCCCTAATAAGATGTATTATAATTATTACCACAGTCATTCATATTTGGTAATGGTGAGCATTGCTGTTGGGTAGTCCATTGAATCATGAAGTCATTGATTTTCTTTTTCTTTTCTATTTTCAAGGGAATTACTTCTACCAAATATAATTGCCATTTAGTGAACAGTGTTCATATGATGTACTGTGAGCTTCCTTGGGGATGATCAGCCCCTGTGAACAGTAGCATTAATCTGGTACAGAAACATTAGTGGCATGTAAGGATTAATTCTATTTTAAGAACCTTTACAAACCTTGAGTGTACATATGCTCCATAATAACTTATTTCCAATTTCTCAACTGTCACATCTTTAATATGGTTATTCACTTTGTCTTTTCACAGTTAGTGACTCAAAACTTTGCTATATATTCTTTACATAATATTTCTAATGATTCTTGTCTCTCAGAGAATTAAAAAAAAGACATGGATGACAGTGATGCCATTATTTCAAGCTATGTGTCAAAAGTAGAACCAATCTCTTAAGCTTCCTTTATACTGTAGCATATAAATAGCATAGGCTTTCCCTGATTAAGTTCTGTTTCTTCTATGCTGCCAGCAAAAATTCAGTTCTGAATTGTAATCTCAGATTTCTAAAGCACTTATCACTTCACCTGGGGATTCTAACAAGTTAAGCCAATCTGTGTTGAAGTGTGGCTCTCATCACCTCATCCACCAATTGCCCAGACAGAATCAGCTAATTTGGTTCAAGTTAGTTAATCCTCATCAGAATGAAGTAGCAACAGATGGAGGTGGAGAGAAACACTCCTCTGAATTCCATCATTCACCCTAACTCATCAGGAAACCAGTGAACTTTCATCCTGGTACTCACAGATGACTGCTCTGAGGTCTTATCACTTTCCTAGTTAGCATGATGGATAAGGAGATTTGATGATCACAGGCATGGAATGCTTCCTTTACAAAGGGCTACTCAAAGGAAAATTTGGTATGTCTGTATATTTCTGGAAGAATAATTTAAAAAATAAACTTAAGAATGGAAACACAGACTAATATTATATTCTGGATTAGCTCTAACTGATCTTGCAGAATTTAGAACTCCAGCCTGGAAGGTTATAAAGGATGTCTCCTTACAAAGACATGACTTTTATTTTGACTGATGTTATGGTATTTTTTTCCCCAGAAAATCTCAGGTTGAATATGGTTATGGAGGAGAACTTTAGCTCATTTTCGTGTGTTGCATTTCATATCTTGTGAGTGATGTTTACTATTGTTTGATAACATATCAGAACTGTTCTAAGCATTTGATAGAGTATGCATATCATTTGGATATGTGAAATCTTACTTTATAACCATTAGTCTGAAGAACAACATGAGCTAATACTACTTTGGTAAATTTATGAAGCATTTATTCTTCTTTGATAATTACATGTATACTAATGTATGTTATGTTTGGATAGGTGCAATTTCCAGGTAGAAAGCATCCATTAGAAAAGCAACAAGGATGGGCACAAATTATAACAGTTTTTACCCATAGAATTGTTCAATAATTTTAATTAAACATATTCCCTGTGTTTTACATAGTGAGGAGCAGAAGTTTTTTTTTTTTTTTTTTGTCTTTTTGAGACAGGGTCTCACCATGCAGTTCAGGCTGGCCTTAAGCTCACTTTGTAGCTCAGGTTGGTCTCGAACTCACAACAATCCTCCTGCCTCAGCCTCCCGAGTGCTGGGATTACAGGCCTGCGGCACCACGCCCGGCTGAGGAGCAGAAGTTTTGATGAACAAATTTCTTTATGTGAGAGAGTTAAGCCCATTCCTCAATGAACTGTGATAACTGTCTTAATGATAGAAGTAAAACAAAAGAGGAATAAAAAAATTTAGTCTCATCAAAGTAAAGTACTATGTGATATGTAACCAACATCCTTTGCTGGCACAAGCCCACGTGTATATCAGACACTTGCCAAAATTCTCTGGGTGAGCCTGAGTTTTGCTCTTTGTAATCTTTTACTTAAAACCACAAAGGACAAGAGAACTGTGGATGGCATGACAATATTTGTTTCAGTTGATAAGCAAGCTATGGACTGAGGTGAAGGTGGGATCAAGCCACCTTCAATAATTAATACCAATAACAATGGTATTAATCGGTAGACATTGCTAATTTCTAAACCTTGCCTTCATTTCCTTAGGACACTTTCAAGGTTAGCAGACATCATGGAGAATCCTCTAAATGATTCCATTTTTTAAAGGAAAATCTGTTTAAAAAATCCCATCATATTAATATTCTGCCTTGTAGCCTACATAATCTATATTCAATCTCTTAATGAGCTTTTGACTGTCACAATGCTCCTTGTGTGTATTTGAAGGTGAACTGAAAACAAAAGTATTGAAAGGATAGAATGACTATCTAAATACTATACTATTTGTACAAATAGTAGTAAAAGGTAAGTTTTAGCAACTATGTCATTACTAATTAATGTAAAAATATTTCACAGTTATTGACTCAAAACTTTGCTATATATTCTTCACATAATATTTCTAATGATTCTTGTCTCTCAGAGAATAAAAAAAAAGACATGGATGACAGTGATGCCATTATTTCAAGCTATGTGTCAAAAGTAGAACCAATCTCTTAAGCTTCCATTATACTGTAGCATATAAATAGCATAGGCTTTCCCTGATTAAGCCTATCAACCCAGAAAGAATGTCTACCATAAAGAAATCAGCCAAGAACAAATGTTGGAGAGGCTGTGGGGAAAAAGGAAGCCTTCTCCACTGCTGGTGGGAATGTAGACTGGAGCATTCATTATGGAAATCAGTTTGGAGACTCCTTACAAAACTAGGACTGGAAATCCCTTTCAAACGAGCTATCTCCCTACTGAGAATTTTCAGAGAGGAACTGAAAACATCATATCATAGTGATACATGTGCACCTATATCTATAGCAACACAATTTGTGATAGCCAAATCTCAGAAGCAACCAAAATGCCCATCACCTGAGGAATGGATGATGTGGTGTTGTTATACAATGGAGTATTACTCAGCTATAAAGACTGATAAACTCATATATAAGTGCATAAAACTTGAAGATATAATCATACCTGAAATAAACCAGACACACATGTGTAAATATCATATAATCTCTCTAGTGTAAGAGGAAATAAGAATTGAAAGGTATTACACAACTAAATGGAAACCAAGAATTTAAGGATTAAAAAACGAAGAGAGGGCAAGGAGAAAAGCTAGGAAACATGGTAGGGGTGAAAACCATATATTTATATACACAAATGGTTAAGGAAATGATCCTGAAAATCTCCATTATGTTTTTGAAACTAGCAGTATATTGGTAGGATTCTTACCCTGAATAACTATATAGGCTGATACTTGTGAACCAAGCAACTGCACTGAGGATAGCAATGTGCACTAATAGGGCCATGCTTGGAATGGCTGTCATTCTGGTCTTCTAAATTCATACTGCTTCCAATGTCATATCAATTGCTCCTACTCTCTCGCTCTCAAGTAAATGTTTGTTTAAAAAATGTAATAAAAGAAAACAAGAGACAAGAAAAAATGTCATAGGACTATCCTGTTACAACATTGTATATGGTTATATTTCTAAATTTCTGCATAAAAATGTACAATTGTTTATTTCTATTTATTCTTTTGCATGCTATAGGGATTTAAAGTTTAGCTTATCGATGATTGGTGGAAAATACCTGTTCCATGTTATGTCTAAGCCGTCTGATAATCAGATAGTGATGTCAAGCTCAACTGCCTATATTATAGGGTAATTATATCTTCAAGCTTCTTTTTTAGAGGGTTAGCAACTTAAGTTTGCAGACCAAAAATTTAAAGAAAAAGAAGAGATACAAGGATAGCCAACATTTTGGCCCTAGCCCTTCAAGGTCAGTGAGGACTTAGGACATAAGAGAACCTGTACTGTAACATCCTGTGAATCAGTGGTGTCCCAAATTTTCTGTTCAAAGAGAATATGAGGCCACAGAGGAAAGTAATCAATGAGGTAGAGAGTGCCTAAGGAGAGTCACATGGAGAGAAAACATTCTGTTAGGCTTTCACAAAGAGTAAATTGGTCAAGCAATGGCCATGAATCATTCACATGGCTGACACTGACAGAAGATCTACAAATTGCTGTTCTGGGTTTCAGGGAATATCCTGAGGGGATTTGACTGACCTTGTCTAATACAAAAGTTATATTTCTTGTTATATAGGTCCTGCTTAATTTTGGTCTTAACAATCCAGCATAAAAGTATAGTAACAAAGTATAAAACGTGAAGCCATATTAATATGCTGAGCTGTAAAAGGCTCAAGTCAACAACTTCTGACATTGCCAGTCCTGCAGATTACCCACTACTGTTATGGACTATAGGACTACATTGGATTATTTGCTGAATTCACATACCTACAATATTTGAATGCCAGTGGAATAACCATCTCTGCTAAAACTAAAGAGAATACTTGGATCCTTGCTATTTTATGCTTTGCCCATGATGAACACAAGAACTTTGGAAAAAAAATATGGTTCTATGAATATGACATGACCAGATGCCCCCATGTCTGGCCATAAAAGGAATTCAGACATTCTCATTTGGACATAGAATATCAGCTTTGCCATCTGTGGATCTTATTTGTCCAGACACACAGATGTTTGAAATTCAGCATAGGTTATTAATTTGGTATTGATTCATCATTAAGCTTCCAAATATCTTCCAAAATATTTTTTATTTATCTTACAGTAAAATATTTTTATTATAAATCATCTTAAATCATTTTAAGAGTATCCATTATTGCCAACCTGTGCTATTAGTTGATTGTATGACACATAAAATATATTGCATGACATAAAAGAGTCCCACAGCCATTGAATTTCATTGTATGACTATCTTGTCATGAATATTTGAGACTTTGAACAATGTTCTTAGAATTGAACATATATGGATCTTAGAGTGTAAGTTGGATTTATATATATATATATATATATATATATATATATATAAAATTAATATGCTGAACTGTAAAAGGCTCAGCTCAACAACTTCTGATATTGTCATGTGGATAACCTAGTATTATTATAGATTACTGGTCTATATTGGATTAATTTGCTGAATTCCCATACCTACAATATATGAATGACAATGGAATACCCATCTCTGACAGAAGTAAACAAAAAAGAGAATATAAATAAAGGACCATTTTTGCAGTGAAAAAAATAAATATATGCATATACAAAATAATTAGCACAGACATACAGCTACTTTCTCTTCGTTCAATAAGAAAGTTTTGAACTAATAATGTTTGGGCAGGATATCGTGTCTGCATGCTGTACTATGAATAAATACTACAAAGAGACAACAATATGCAATGTGTTATTAATGACTGTAACTGTGCTACAAACCTGTTTTGAAACTGTCTCATTGCTACTTCTTTCTCAATAAAACTAATATACAATAGATATATTTTTATTCAGTATTTCAAGTATGATTCACTAGATCCAATCTTATTCATGGAAGAGTAGAATGCTCTAGAGGACTCTGTAGTGGAGATTTCATAGAGAAAGTGAGTAATAGATGAAATTCAATTATCTGCTTATGGGTTGGAATAAATTGCCTTAGAAACTTGGTGCTCTATTACCACATTTTCTTTTGACAGCTTCTTTGGCTTATAGTAATCAATATAGATGTTTAAAATATACTTAAAAAACAAGTTAATCTTCATTAGTAAGGTAACCAGAATTTTATACTTTATTGCTCTCTATCATTATTCTCCCTATTTGCTAAGATCTTGTCACATGAATCAACATAATGTTTTGACTTTATAAACAAGTTGATGATTTGCCAGGATTTATAATATAATTCATTGATGAAATTTACATATTAAAGAAGTTTGTGTTTATATCTACTATGTATTTAATTGCCTACTCTGATTCCAGCTTTAAGATTTTTCTTTTTAACTCAATATCCTTCACTCAATCCAGAAAATTTGTTGACTCAACAAGTCCTAGGTCTTAATTATTTCAAGGATATTTTACTCTATCTGTGATACAGATTTATGGTCAGAGAGGAGAACAAAGTTAGTTATATAATAATGAGTTTTAATTCATTTTATAATACCTACCTCAAGTATGGATATGAGAAAATGCAGGGTAATATTATAAAAAATTCTGGTCCATACTAAAATTCAAAGAAAATTTTTCAAATATTAAACAACTGCAAACTCACATTAATATATCCTTGCCTTTCAAAATTTAAGGGGGAATGAAGGCTTTCCATGGCAAAAAGTACCTAAAGAAATTCATGACACCAAAGTAATATTACAAAACACATTCATAGAGAGCGTAGCTCAGCAGTTAAAAAATAATGCAGTGGCAGAATTCAATAAGTACCTATCATGATTCTCCTAAGTAGAACTCATCTTAACTCTCTAATTAAAAGACACAGACTGGCAGATTGTATTAAAACAACAAAACCCAAGTACGTGTTGCCTACAAGAGAAACACCTCATGTACAAATCCATAGAATGAAAGAAATATTAAAGTGATACTGCATGTACCATGAGTCTGGAAGCAAGCAGGAATGGCTACCCTATTGCGAGCTAAAGTGGACTTCCAGCTAAAACTGATCAGAAGAGAAAATGCAGTCACTATATACTGGAAACAGGGATAGCTCAACAGGAAGAGATGGCAATTATAAATATATATGTACAAAATTTAGCATATTAAATATAATTAACCAAATATTACTGTACATAAAAGGTCAGATACATTAGTGTAATCATAGTGGATGATTTCAATACTCCACCTTCACAAATAGGTCTATCAGACCAGAAAGAATACAAAACTCTTAGCACTGAAGCAGAACATTGAATAAATGTACTTAACAGACATCTAATAACTACAGAAAGTATAGATTTTTCTCAGTAGTACACAGAATTTCCTCCAAAATAGAACATTTATTAACTAATAAAACATAAATAAGTAAAAAAAGAAATAATCATACTATCAGATTTTGTTAAAATGAATTAAAAAAGCAGTAGCAAAAAAATCTCAGAAACTATGCAAATACATGGAGATTAAATAATAGACACTTACATAATCAGAAGTCATAGAGGAAATCCAGGAAGAAAGTAAAAAGTCTCTAGAGTCAATTAAAATCTGTGGGATACATAGGGCCATGGAGACGGCTCAGTGGAATAAGCGCTTCCATGGCAAGCACAAGGGCCTGAGTTCAATCCGTGGTTAAAAAAAAAAAAAAAAAAAAAAAAAAAAAAAAAAAAAAAAAAAAAAAAAAAAAAAAAAAAAAAAAAAAAGTGGGATACAATGGAAGTAATACTAAGAGGGAAGTTCATAGCAGTGAATGCCCACAGGTAAAATAGAGCATTTCCATGTATATAATCTAATCATGTTTCTCAAGATTCTAGTGAAACAAGAGCAATCCAGAGCTTGTAGAAGGTTTGTGGAAGGAAAGAAATTATAATGATCAGAGAAGAAATAATGAAATTGACACAAAAATTTTAACACAAAAGTCAATGAATTAAAAACACTGGTTTGTTGAAAGGATTAACAAGATTAATAATCCCTTAGACAAACTTAAAATAAAAAAAGATTCAGATCAAAGAAACTAGACAAGAAAAACACAAAATCACAATGATCACTGCTGAAATTCAGCACATTATAAGAACCTACTTTGAACTGTGAAAAAGAGAGAAAATAGAAAAATAGATACATTCATAGATACATGAGTTATCAAAACTTAGCCTAGAAAATATTTTAAAAATACCTGAACAGAATGAAATAAAGGCATTAATTAAAATGCTGCTAATGACGAGAAGTACAGAACTTGAAGAATTCACCACTGAATTTTACCAGAACTTCCTAGAACTAATGCCAATGTTCTTCATGGTGTCTCATAAAACTAAAAATGAAGCAGCACTACCAAACTCTTCCCTGGAAACTAGTATTACTCTGACACCAAAAGTGGGCAAAACCTGAACAGAAATGAAGGCCATAGAACAATTTCTTTACTGAACACAGATATACAAGCCCCCCACAAGATACTTCTAAAAGCAATACAAGTAATTACTGAAAAGAACATACATGTTGATTTCTTTAGCTTCAGCCCTGGTATGTATGAATGGCTCAATATATGTAAATCAATAAATATAATACACTATATAAACAGAAGTAACAACGAAAGTCACATACAGAAATAGCTTTTGCCAAAAAAATCAACATTTATTCATGATGAAGAAAACCTTTAACAAATAGGAATAGAAAAAACTATACCTTAAACTGATAAAAACCATTTGTGTCAAGCCACTGTCAACATTGGACTAAATGGAGAAAAACTGGACTTATTCCCTGTAAACACTAAAATTTTAACTCAGAGTTATTGGCTGAATGAAAGATACTAAAAGGATTCTAACAGAAAAGGAAAAAGTCAAGTTATTCATACTTGCAAATGATGTGATTATTCATATAGAAGGCCTGAAAGTCTCCACCAGAAGACTCTCAGTACTAATAAATAAACTCAGCAGAGTAGAAGTATATAAATTAGGACATAGACCCAATAATATTAACAAAATAATAAGTGGACTTAGTCAAGTTGCTATGAAAATATTAAAATTTTCCTCTGAACTGAAAAAGTCAAATCTAAATTTATACGGAACCAGAAAAGACCCAGAATAGTCAAAGCAATCCCAAACAACAACAGAAAGCAGGAAGTAATAAAATCCTGAATTTCAAGCCATACTATAAAGCTACTACAATAAAAACAGTATGGCACTGAAAAAAGCATACATGTTGACCAATAGAACAGAAAGCTCAGAAAAAAAACTACAACACCATTTATTTTTGAGAAAAGGATCAATGTCATACATTGGAAGAAAGATAGCTTCTTTTACAAATGTTGCTGGGAAAATTTGCCATTCAAGTGCAAAAGAATGAATCTAGATCCATCTCCCTCACCCTATACCATAATAAAATCAAAATAGATCAAACTTCTAGATGTAAAAATAGAAATGTTGAGACTGCTGGAAGATACACAGGGGAAACACTTGAATCAATAAGCACAAGCAAAGACTTCTTGAATAGAAATCCAATAGTGGAAGAAAAAGATAGCAAGAATCAACAAATGGGGTCATATTAAATTAAAAGGCTTCTGCAGAACAGGAAAATAATAAGGAGTCAAGCCACAGAATAGGAGAAAAAAACTGCTGGCCATTCTACTGATAGTCTACTAATATATAGAATATATAAAGAGCTCAAAAAATGAGTCATCCCTGAAGAAAGGACCTAATCAATAATGGATGACAGTTCCCCAAACAAGCAGCACAAATGTCTAGTTAAAGACATGAGAAAATGTTTGACCTCTCTAGCCATTAAAGAAACGCACACTGAGACCTCTCTGAGGCTCCACATTGCTCCCGTAAGAATGGTGCACATGGAGAATCCACATAACAGACACTGCTGGCAGAGTGTGGTGAAAGGAGACTTGCTGTGTTGTTGGGGAGAACATTTTTCCTTTGTCTTAACAGATGACATTTTGCTGTAATTGATTGTTTATTGCCTATTTCATCCATGCATCGGTAAATTCTTGAAGAAAATCAACTGATGTTTTTGTATTTTTATTAGGTTTATTGGTACAATTTAAATATGTGGAGAGAAGAGAGATCTGACTAGAAAAAATATTCAATTTTGCCTCATAAATAAATATGTATCTTCTTTATGTCTCAAAATGAACAGCAAGGAAAGGTTTTGAAACTATAATAAACATTTTAAAACTTATAGAGATTAATGGACTGTAGAACATTGTCATTTGAGCTCACAGAAGGGCAGTCCTTACATGCAACATTAAAAACTTTCTTCAGAGAGAGAAAAGTGTAGAAAAATTTAACAACTAGATGCCTAATTAGTCTTTAACCCATCCAATTATCTTCCCAACAGAGTTAAAGTCATGACATTACAATGACAAATGCATGCCTAAGTTTACAACAGCATACAATAGCTAAATTAAGTAAACAATGTAGATGCCATCAAGAGATGAATGAAAAAAGAGCATGTGTGACATGCACACGGTAGAATATTACTCAGGTGTGAAAAGGAATGAAGTTGAGTCATTTGTGGTATGGATTTGAGCTGCCAATGCTAAGTGACATAAGTCTGACATAGACTAAATATCACATGGTTGAGTTAGTGTGAGAAACCCAAACTATAAATAAAGAGCGAAAGAGAAAGAGGGATGGTAGGAAATAGAGGGGTAGACTGTGGAGCAGGGAAATGGATCTAGGGAAAGAGGAAATGAGGAGCATAGAGGGCAAAACTGGGTTGTGATATGTGCCTGCTCAGTCCCTTAAGTAATTATTTATATTGTAAGCACAACGCTGGCCCCTTCACAGGCATTGATTGTATAAACATCCCCCTATAATCTTATTTCTGCACTAAGCTTCTATCAAAACATCAAATTTTGTCTTTGATTGAGACTAAGTTTATAGAGGAATTTCTGTCATACACTGCCATGCACACTGTAGAAAGCTACTATGCCTTGTGTCATCCTGAGGGTCTCTGACCCTTCTCCTACAGGCTGGGGGAAGAACATATACCGAACAGCAGCTCCTACGGGCGCCTGCCAAGAGAAGTAGTGGAGTCCGTATCCACCGAGAGCTTCAAGAATACTCAGCTCTCCTGTGTGTCAGCATCACTCCCTATGCGCGACACGCTACTTTTGCAGTCTGGATCCCAGGGAGAAATCCAAGATTCATCCTCATTTGCCACTGAGATTGAAAGGTGCTTGTTGCCATGGCAGAGCCTAGCACAGGGTAACTAAAGTAGATCCGACACAGACCTCCTCTCTTTCTTCATTCATGCCCGTATTTTTTATCATCGCTTAAAAAAAAGCATTTCTACTGCCATTTATTTCCTTCTTATTTTGTTCCTTCTTTGAATCTTTGATTATTTGTGTTTTCTCTTATAATCTTCTCAGGAATCTGGTCTCATTTGGCATGAAAACTAAATTTGTTTTCCTAATGGATTCAGCCGAGGTGAGGGTTACATCCAACTTGTTTTGTGTATCAAAATGTCTGTAAGAATCTTTTAACATTAAGCATTTTTAAAAATCTGTCTCATAAACATTGCTTGGTCTCTTAGTGTTGTCATACTGCAGAAGAGAAGGAGGACATGCATAAGATTTATATAGCTGACAGAGATTTCTATGTACTGTGTGCACTACATTTATATTTTCAGCTTAAATCATTGAGTGATTATTTTCTGAAAGAATTTAGTCTTTCTTGGGGGAGGTTGAAAATCATGTCTACTGGATGATTTATTAAGTGAATAAGTAAGTGAAAATGAACAGACTGGTACTGATTTTTACCATAGGCAGCAAATTATGAATAATGATTCTTCCATGCTTGAACTCTCTTGCAGACACTCTGCAAATAATTCTAGTTTTCTCAGGTTGTTTTGGCCAGATGGATTTGCATAGCCAGGAGAAGCTCAGAGACAGTAGGTTAAGCTTCAAGCACTGTGTTGGAGGAGGGCACGCTAGAATTACACTAGCAATTTAGGCATACATGCCAGCCAATGCCTTGCACCCATTACCATCATCTGTCCTTGGTTCTGTTAATGAGAGAAACATTAGAAAATATTTATCATAGTGTGGCAAACATGCAAATATATGGGTCTAAAGAACTTTTTAAATTCATCTTAAAATGTCAAAGGCTTACCATATACCTGAGGAGAGCTGAGAAAACTGAGATCCACCACTCTCTACCTTTGTGGCTCCTGGTATTCATGCATTGAACACAAGACAGTGAGCTCATGTTTTCCAGGGGATCCTCTTTCATATCCTAGAGATAATCTGTGCAATTGTATTTTTTCCTAGAAATAGTTATAATTTGGTACTTTCAAAACTGGAATCTAATTTAAAATTTTTAATCTGGCTCCACTCCATAATACAATATATTTCCACCCACAAGCATCACATTTATTATGCAAAATAATAATTACAGATTTGCAATATATCATTTTCATGAAATTGATATCATTTCTATATATAATATGTACTTTCATGGTAAATATTTTGTTCCTAAACACCATGACCTTAAAATTGTGTATTATTTATTGATATGACACAAAATAAATTAAAAATATGATGTGTGTTGTGGTTTGTGTTCGGTTGTCTCACCAAAACATCGTGTAGTGTTTGGGGCAGATACTAGAGTTTATGATTAATTCATGATTCAATGCTGGGATTAAAAGGCCTGGTCAAATAGCTCAGTGGATTAAAGTGCCTGAAAACAGGCACTGGGCCTGGGCCTTCCATGTCGCCCCCACCTCCTGAGCCATGCTGAGATGGCAATTGAGACTGGGCATGATGGTGCACATGACTGTAATCCCAGCTCTTAGGAGGATGTAAACAAGAGAATCACTACGAGTCTGATCTAGTAGTGAGATCCTGTATAACCTGTAGACCCTTCCCTACAACCCAGAAAAAAATTGCTGGGATTATGGGTGTGAATGGTACACCTTCCCATGGAACAGAGGCCTGCTAGTCATGGCAGCCACTTCTTGTACCTTTGCTCTTTGCTGTTTTCTGCCACCAGGAACTGCTGCCCTCTTCTATGTGCTACTCTGCCTTGGAGCCATCCAAGTATGGATTGAAACCCCCATTAACTGTGAGCTAAATAAACCTTTCCTTCCTCAATTTTAGGTGTCCGGCATTTGGTCCCAGCAACTAGAAAAAAGGAACTGAGACAATGTTGAATGCAAGTTATTTCTCTAATTTTGGTGAATTTTGCATTATTATATCACCTGGGATACTTGAAACTTCTTTTATTCAAATCTTTAGAACAGTTCACAAAATATAACATGTTGCTTTTATCCTACTAATTTAAACTTTTTTTACATATTTCAAAAATGATTTATTTGAGAAATATAAGATGTATACAATATGTCAATGGCCATTTTGCAGTTTAAAATCACAAATGATGACATTGCTCCAAACACCCTCAGCTATATGACTATCACATGAGTATAACTATCATGAAGGGACAAATCATGTTTGTGAAAAAGTAAATCAGCAACTGGAAAATACAAATACATATTTTGATTTGCTATGCCACATATTAGGAAAACTTTAGAAATTACACATGTAAAATTTAAAAATAAAATCCTTAGCCCAGTAGTGATAATTCAGTTTGATATAAAGAACATACAAATAGTACCAGGACTTTATACACTGTTCTTGTCCCTCACTGATGGCAGATTGCTGTCTCTCACCCAGGTAACTACCGTATTCTCCATACATCAGCTCCATCCCTTCAGTAAGGACGGGTTATCGTCTACTCATACACACCTCAATAACATATGTCATGAATGCTTCTTTGATTTGACTCTTTGCAGAAAAACTGCTGTCAGTAATTCTTTCATGTGGATACAAGTCTCTGTGCAGTTGGAATATGGTTTACATTTTTATTCCTAGAATAATATACCTGTATTGCACTTCATATGCATGCAAGGATTGCCAGATGTTTAGGTATTTCCAATTTTGCCTTTGTTATGCATGCAGATATGAAGGTTCTTGGACAGGATCCACGCTACTCGAGGGCACTAGCTTTTCCTGAAACTCCTCCTACAAGTAGGAGTCATGGATGAGCCCATATTCACTGAGTAACAGTAAATTCATCTCTAAGGTGGTTGTATCAGAGTGTAAGAGAAACCACAGGAGTGCATTGAATATTGTTATTGTTACCTCACAGTTTCACCAGCATCTGATTGACATTTTCTCATTTACCTATCAAGTGGACACAGAAGGGTCACCTATTATTTTACTACCTAATGTTTTAAGCTTAGATATTTTTCACTGTCAATGAGGTATAATTTTTTCACATATTTATGCATGATTATTCTTTCTTTCCTTTTTATTAATTTTACTGAGAAGCAAATCTCAATGAAATAGTTTCATAACAGATTAGTCGGACAGTTTCAATAATTAATATATTGCATATTGTTGACTTCCTAGTAGTTATTCATTAGTACAAGATGCAGACATGATATTCTATCCAAACACTTTTAGTATAAGTCTTTCTTCTCATTGAATTAAGAGAAAGTAGCTGTATATCTATTCTACTTTATATATATATATATATATATATATATATATATATATATATATATATATATATATATGAAAAATGGTCCTTTATTTATATTCCCTTTTTGTTTAGTTTTGTCAGAGATAGACATTCCATTGTCGTTTAAATATTGTAAGTGAGGGAATTCAGCAAAGTAATCCAATATAGTCCAGTAGTTCATAATAGTAGTGGGTTATCCATAGGACTGGAAATGTCAGAAGTTGTTGATTTGAG
Source organism: Ctenomys sociabilis (assembly GCA_004027165.1). Taxonomy (NCBI): domain Eukaryota; kingdom Metazoa; phylum Chordata; class Mammalia; order Rodentia; family Ctenomyidae; genus Ctenomys; species Ctenomys sociabilis. The sequence continues at coordinate 117,814 of PVKA01002083.1, forward strand.
CCTTTTACAGCTCAGCACATTAATAGGTTTTTACATTTTATGCTTTGTTTTTATACTTTTCTTCTTGGTTAAGACCAAGATAAAGCAAGACCTAGATAACAAGATATGTAACTTTTGTATCTGACAAGGTCAGTCAAATCCCCTCAGGATTTACCATGAAACTCTGTACCACAGAGTAGAACCTTTGTCAGTGTCAGCCACGTGGATGAGTCATGGCTGTTGCTTAACCAGTTTGCTCTCTGTGAAAGCCTAAGAGAATGCTTTCTCTCCATGTGACTCTCCTTAGGCACACTCTATATCATCGATCACTTTCCTCTGTAGCTCCATAATGTCCTAGAACAGAAAATTTGTGCCACAACGGAGTTACCGTATGTTACAGTACAGGTCCTTCTATGTCCTGAGTCCTCACTGACCTTGAAGGGCTAGGGCCAAAATGTTGGCTGTCCTTGCTGCCCTTCTTTTTACTAATTTTGGTCTGCAAACTGAAGTTGTTAGCCCTCCTATTCTTTCCTTTCTTCTCCATTTCCTTTCTCTCCCATTTCTAAAAAGAGACTTGAAATTATTATTACTTTAATAGATATGAGTCTAATGAATTTTTATATAGGATGCATAACTATTACCTTTCTAAGTTGTGCCTATTACTGGGCTACAGAAACATTTAAAACTTTGTGAATGTTTACATCTTCTGTATGTTAATTCTTTTTTACTATTAGATTATGAAAATGTTTGTTCTCTCCTATATGCTTTATAATGCTGCCAAATTTTTAAATTTAACATTTTACTCCATTTAGAAATATTATTTGTAGGGTGTGGTAGAAAAATAGAAATCTATTATTTTTGATGCTTAGCACAGTATGCAAGCAAAAACGAGGTAGCCTATTTTCTTCTCACTTTCCTAGACAGAAGATCTCTTACAAATATTTTTTTCACATCTGAATGAAGTTGAAATAGTCTAGATTGTAATAAATCATGTTACCTGGTAGGGCAGAGCATTTCCTCTGGTTTATGGAAACATTAGAGTTGCACGGACATTTCCAAGATTCCAGAGATTTGGTTGGAATTTTATTGATGTCCAGAGTTAATATAAAAGAAAATAAAAATCATTGTATTTCATTATATCATTACATTCTCTTCCTACATCATTATATTCATTTCATATAAAGTTGTATAGTTTAAAATTTATTTAGGTCGCTTTAACTGTCTTCAAAATATTATGTTTTTTTTGGAGGTTGAGGATAAAACTTTATTGGAAAGAAAAGCTTCTGTTGGAGAGGGACAGAAGGGGGACCCAAGCAAGTTACCCCTATATAGATTTTATTTTTTCTGCCAAGAATTGATACCAAGGATCAACAACAAGATCATATCAAGTTAAATAGCACAGCAACGCAAAATTTCAGCAGAGTAAAGACAAACTGTAAGATGGGGAAAAAATTCTGGCTGCTCTTTGGTCAGAAGACTAATGTCTAGAAACTATGAGAACTTATATATTTTGACCCCTCCTCCAGTATAAAAGTCCCAGTGAAAAATGGACAGATAAAAGGAATAGACAATTTTCAGAAGAGCAGGTGTTCAATTAAATACAATGGTGTCTCAGTTCTTGAGCACTTTCATCTGCAAACAATTTAGTTCACAAACAGAAGCATTTGTTAAAATTTTGTTTTTGTTTGCAAACTCTGCACTAGATGACAAACATCACCACATCCATCCTTTTCAAACAAACACAAACAGGTCATCTTTACAAAATCATAGGACAAACTCTGTAAACTGAGTTACCACTGTACAGTCCAAGGAAAAGAACTTGAAAATTTACACTGGTATTTCATGTAACTCCACAAAGAAATGCTATGATCAAGAAATGAAAGAATAAGAAAATGGTGGCAAGACTCTGGAGAAAAAGAAATGTTCTGTACTGTTAGTGGGATTGTAACCTAGTACAATCACTTCGGAAACCAGTAGGGAGATTCCTCAAAAAGTGAAAATTAGAAATGCCATTTAATGTAGATATTCCTTTTCTAGGTTGTTACTTGAGAGAGTAACATAGTAACAATGTTATTACCTTGTTACTATCATTAAAAGAAATGTAAGGCTATCCACAATTCCAGAATTGTAGGTTCTACCAGTTTTTTGTAGGTTTTACCAGCTAATGAATATATTCTGCCATAGTAATTAAGAGTTTAAGTTAAAAAATTAATGTATTACATTATAGTATAGCAACAAAATTCACAATAGCTATATCTTTGAAGCAGCTTATACATGTACTAAGAGATAAATGGAAGAAGAGGATTGTATTTATACACAATGGAGTACTACTCTGCCATAAAGAAGAATAAATGGGTCATTTATAGGAAAACGGATATACCTTGAAACCATAATGTCATGTAAAATAAATCAGGCACATAAGCTTAAATATCATAGAATTTCTCTTGTAGGAAAAACCCCAAATATAAATAAAATCAAAATACAAGATTGATAATAGGAAATGAGGGGTAGATCTTTTTTAAATGAAAAGCAGATCAAGAGATAGAATTTGGGTAGGGGTGGGGAAGGAGATGAAAGTGAATTGAGGTGTGAGGGCTGGTCAGTCACCTCAGTGGTCTAAGTGCCTGCCTAGGCAAGTGCAGGGACTGGGGCTTGATTCCTGGCTGCACAGGTTGAGCTGAGCTGGCAGAGACCTGGCGTGGTGGTGCATCCCTGTATTTCCAGGGGTGGGGAGGCTGAAAACAGAAGGATCACTACGAATCTGAGCTGTGTAGTGAGACTCTGTACCAAACACATTCCAAAATAATTGAAATGTGCTATGTCCATGTCCCGAATCCCCAGAAGGATGGAATCATGTTATATTCCATCCTATTCCCCAGAAGGATGAACATGCACTAATAAAAATAAAAAAATGAAACCAAAAATAATTAGCATATCTTCTGTTTAATAATTTCATTTTATTTTTGTTAGTCTTATTTATTTCTTTAGCTCCCAGAGACTTCCATCTGTATTTTCTCCTTCATTATCCCTCCTATACATAATGTCTGTTTTACCTCTACTATATGTCATTTCCACTGTTTGAACTTTATAATTGTACCATGTTGTACATTTTTGGTCCATCTGCTTTTATTCTATAGTATATTTATAATGATGAGGTCAATATTTAAATGACAGGCAGCATAAAATTTGTATATTATTCCCTTTTAATAATGTTTCTAGTTATATTGATCACCATTTTTCTTGTTTCTAGTTTTGGATATTAGGAAACCTGATACCACAAATGCTTTTGTAAAAAATTTCCTGTAGGTAAGGCCATCCATAATTCCAGATATTGTAGGTTTTGTCAGTTTTTCAATAAAACTGAAGAGTATATTCTGCCATAGTAATTAAGAGTATGGATAAGCTAACTATTTTATTTATTTATCTTTGGTGGTTGTATAGTTGCATCTCACTTTCATTTTAGTATTTCCTTTGTATCTAATGAAGATAACTACTTTGCATGTACAAACTTAATATCTTTTTTTTGGTGAGGTGCCTGATTATGTCTTTGGCCTTTCTGTTTTAAAAACAAATGGAATAATAGTCTTTCCTATTGATGTATAAGACAGTTTTAGACATAAAGTATTTATCACGTGTAGTGTAAGTACCCTCTTCCACTTGTTAACCTGCATTTTCATATTGTTAATGCTGTCTATTGATGGATAAATGTTCTTAATTTCAATGTGACTTATTTACATAGTTTGTATTTATCACTATCTTCTGAAGAAAACTGTATCACACTCTGTACTATATGCTTATTCTGTGTTTCACGTTTTCAGAGATTTGTTTCACCTGTCTGAAACATATATAATTTTATCAAATGTGTTTTCTACTTTACTAATTCTCTCATTAGCTATACTTGATCTATTTTTTAATGCTTACACTGAACTTTTGATATCTAGAAACTATTTTTAGATACTCCATTACTTTTTTCAAGTCAATTTGATAATTACTTATAATCTCCATCTGCTAGTTCATAATCTCATTTAAAAATTAAAAAATATATATGTACATATATATGTATATATATATACATGTATGCTTTCTGAAGATTTTGACATATGAAGGATGTGTTAAACTAATGTGGATTTTTTTCATCTTTCATCTTTTAATAGTGTTTCTTTTCTAGATTCTAGACAGGTAAGCCTAGAATCTAAATTTTGATCTGTGAAAAATGTTGGAAAATCAATTAAAAACTGTACTTCTCCAGAGAGAGTTTTCTTTTTGGTGTTTCCAATCACCTAAAGTCTTGATCACCTGAAGATTTATTTCTGTTGGGCCCTTGAGTATTTTGGACATAGGTAATTTGCAGTATGAACTCATTTATTTCTCAGTGAGGATGTCCATTCAAGTATCTAGCCTCAAAATCTAAGCCTAGGATGTTTTTGCTGCTCTTTGGTGTGTAGTAGGTTTAGCTTTTGTTTACCCTTCCATTGAGGGTACACTTCACCCTCCAAGGTTTGTGACACTTTCTTGAAAGCTCTTGTCTTTCTGTGTATCCCAAAGGTCAAAAGCTCAGCACTCCAAGAGCCATCAGAAATCATTCTGGTAAAAACTATCACAGAGCAACACTTTCCTAATACGTTTCTTGGTTTCTTTTTTTCTTTCTTTTTTTTTTTTTTTTTTTTTTTTTGCCTTTGTAGATGATCTTCAGTTTGTTCCTCCTCAGCAGCACATTATTTGATGATTATTTTTCTCTTTTAATCAGTGCTATTATTGTTGTTTTTAAATTACAATAATATAGGCTATTAAAGATTTGTCTATTATACATCTAGAAAAAAAAGCATGACTCTCTTGTTAACCAAATACTTGAGCACATCTAAATATGTTTAGATCATGTTATTATTGAGAACTAATGGAATCTTTGTGTTATTTTACCCATTATTATTGGCAAGAATTTCCCTGAGGCTTATTTATCTCTCTTAAATTTACCTCAAGCACTTTATCCCCCATAGTATTTTAAAACTATGTCCTTAGATATTTTGTTGTGGATATAATTATGTTATTCACAAGTGTTGATAATTTTCTTCTTCTTTTTTTTTTTTTTTTTCATGGGACTGGTGATTGAACTCAGGCTCTTGCACTTGCCAGGGAAGCGCTTATTCCACTGAGCCATCTCCCTGGCCCCTAATGTGTTCTTTTGGTGGATTTCTATATAGTGCAATAATTGTCAATCTTTGCCAACGACGTTTGCTTTTTTATTGACTTAAATGTTACTTTACAGTTAAATATTTTAAAAATACTTTTACGGAAACACTCAACTTATTTTTATTTTCTTTATTTAATGAGAAGATCTGTTGAATTTTGTCAGATATGTTTATTGAATAGAACATCTAATTTTATTTACAATTAACTTTTTTCCTATGGGCCCCATTATTCCCAGAGCATACAAATGTGTACTCATAGTCCTTACAAGTTAATCAAATGAGCCAGCTAAAAGATCTCCCAATGGCCAAATTAAAATTTATTAAATTAAAAAAAATGTATTTGTTAAATTAAATAGTCTTGGATTGTTACAGTATAAAATAAGTATCCATGATTCCGTATTGTTATACATAAAAGATTACATAAATTATTAAGGGACAAGAAGTGACAAAGTTTCCATACTGAAGAATACCAACTAAATTAGGTAGATAATTTCCTTCAAAAGAGAAAAATGACTCCCCACCCTTTTCTGTGAAATTCATTAAGTGACTTTCTTCCAGAGTAGAGCGCAGAGAGAGAAATGGAAGTGGCGCTGAAATAGAGAAACCTGATAAACACTACCGCAGCCAACACGTGACCAAGGTGCGCAGCAGCGCTCGTGAGTCACAGGCAGCAGGCACTTTGGACATGACGCGACCAAAATGATATCTTACCCCAAACCATAATCTCTGTATAGCCATCAGAAAAATTGCAGACAAATACTGAGAAAGGAACACCTAATAGTCAGTCCTCAAGATGGTCGAAGTCCTCAAAACGAAGGAACTGCTGAGAAACTGTCACAATTCTGAGCGGCCTAAGGAGAGATGGCAGTTAAGCGTAATGCAGTGTCACAGAAGGGGAACTAGAGCACAAAAGAGGTTGACTTAGGGGAAAAACCACAGAGGTCTGAAGGAACCATTGACTTGAACTAATGATAATTGGTCGACATTGGGAAACTATATAAAACTATTAACTTTAATTAACTTTAATATATCAATGTTTGTTAATTAGTTATGACAAACAGTACATATTTATATGTCAGTTGTAGATACAGGCACATAAGGGAACTATCTATATCAAATGATCAATTTTTTGTTAATCTAAAATTGGTCTAGAAACCAATTCTATAACAAATGAAGTGTAAGACTAAATATGTAAAACAGGTAACTGTGAAAGGTAGATTTGTTTTAAGTTGTTTTGTATTCAATTCCAGATTTTTATTGACTCAGACATTTACTATTCAGTATGATTTACGATGAATACAGAAAAACTCCTAAATTATTAAGGAATGCATTTAAGTTACTCTAGACCCAGTGCATCAAAATGGGTGGGCCTTGTCTGATTTGTTGTAGAAGTGAATATCTATAATAAAAAAAAGAACTAGGTAATTGAAATAATAATTGTCTTTCATCATTTATTATAGCTTGCAATAGGAGATAGTGCTCCAGCTTAGCAGAAACACGAACTTTTATAAATATTGAATGATAATTAATCAAAATGAAATACTTTGCTCCAAGACATAAACTTTAGTTCTTTAGAAAATTAATTGAATTTAAAGTAGTATTTTTGTAGGTTTGGGTAACTGTTCATTAACACCAGGGGACATTTTCAATTGTACAACTTTCAGAACATTTAATAGAAATGCAGACTCCAAGCTGATTCCAGTATCTCCTCAGTCTGTTAAGGAGAGCGATCTGCTGCCCTGCCGGAGGTCGCTGCCACACCTGTCACAGAACTCAGTGCACTTTGATTGCTTATGGTAGCTGAAAATATGAAACCAAGAGATTTGGAACTGGCTCTCAAGTGTGCTCTTTGTCTCTCTGAGAATAAGCTGATTCTACAACACTGATTTTCTAAGAAGTAATTCTTTTTACTATAAAATAAGGATAATAATGAGGATAAAAATAATTCTTTAAGTATTTCATACAGGCTTTCAGTGACATTAGGTACACTAGAAGGTCATTTCAGAACTACGTCAAGCTAATTAATATTTTATTCAGCTTTCTTAAGTATCTTCTATATCTAATTTTCTCTTTCTAGATGAATAAATTAGTAATTAAGCAATTCATGGTATTTTTATAGAATTTCTAAAATTTGTTTTGCATATATTCAAATTTGCACTGATTGATTATTTTTCATGAATTTCTGTCCTCCTTCTTCTTATTTCCTTCTTCTTGCTAATGCTCCAAGGGTACTTTAATTCAGTGTATTGTAGTTGATATTGAGCAAGACAAAATTTTCTCTGCAGTATTGCACTGACCATTTTTGTAAAATTTTCAAACCATTTATTAGAAGTGTAGACTCAAAGCAGGTTCAAATCTCTCCTTTACTTCCTTGAAGAGGGAGATTTGTTTTCTATTGCTTCAGCTATCACCCTTTTTTCTAAGTTTTCTTCCACTTTCTTTTTTAATTTCACAATCCTTTTTTCATTTTGTGACTTTAATAATAATGCTACTCGAAATTTTATGTCTAGTCTCCTTATTTTCCCATCACATATATCCTTCCTGGGTAGCTTCATTTAATTTGCATGGTCCCAAGTTTATACAACAATGAACTTCACATTTGTATAGTTAGTTCAGAATACTTTTTAATTTTAGACTTACAAACCTAATCAGCTACGGTATTTCTCCCAGAATATCCAATAGGTCTGTTCAATTCAGAATGTACAATTATAAATCCATGACACTATACTATCTCTAATTAATTTCCATAACCTCTCCACTTTAAATTCATATTAATCTAATGTATAAATCAGAAATCTACTGACCTCATCAGAAACAAAAACTACATGTGTTGGTATATAGGTCTTGCTCTATCTAGGTCTTAACCATCCAGCAGAAAGGTACAAAAATGAGGTATACAATGCAGGGTCATAGTAATAAGTTGAGCTGTAAATGGCTACAGTCACAACTTCTTCAGATAACTCACTATTGTTGTGGAATGTTGGACTGTGTTGGATTGTGTTGCCTAGCTCAGGTACCTAAATTGGTTGAATGACAATGGAGTGCCCATGTTTGACACGTGCAGACAAAGGAAGGGGTATAGAAAGGAAGAATCATGATGTAGCCATTTACAGCTATATGGACAGTACAGTTGGGATAGATAACACGGTGCTTCTACATAATTCTATGAGAGGCAAGATTTGCACTAACGGTGATTGGACAGGATATTATGTCGGCTTCTAGTACTATGGACAACCACTAGGAAAATAACAAGGTACAAAGTATTAATTATTGAATCTTTGATATAATTCAGGTATAAAAAGATACATAAACAGCTACACTCTCTTAATTTACTGATAAGAGACATCTGCTATAATAATGTCTGTAAGTATAATATCATGTATGCACCTTGTACGATACCAAGATATTATGAAAACAGTTTGCAATGTATTAATTTATCGAATCTGTCATGTTAAGGTGTTTTAAAACAGTCTCATTGATATTTGTACTTCAATAAAATAAAAGATAAATAAATAAATCATAAATCTAGAAGTTATGTGAAAGCATCACTTCTTTTTTTTTTTTTTTTTTTTTTTTGCAGTACCAGGGATTGAACTCAGGACCTTGCACTTGCCAAGCAGGTGCTTAGGCCACTAAGCTATATCCCTGGCCCAGCATCACTTCTTATTACCTTACTTCTACTTATAAAGTATATGTCATTGAGTTTGGCAATGACTATTAAATCTATACACTATGCATCTTCACTTCCCTGTTTTAAATAAGGTTTTCACTACACTATATATGTCTTACATTCTACAATGGACTCTTAGCTCAAAGCATCTCTGATTCAAGTAATTCACATTTACTCGGATTTCTGAAGTGTATGCTGTACCATGTAATTTTGATTAAAACTGTCCACTAGCTCCCTGTCTGTGACAAAAAATTTGAAAACCAAATTTCCTAGAGAGCATCCAAAGGTCACTTATTTCTGACTTCTGTGAATCTTTTAGCCTCATCTTCCTCCATTTTCCATTCTGTTCTTAATGTTCTAATTTTTAAAAATTGATAAATATTAACTTTGTTCAGGGTACCTTACCTGTACTTATTCTGAAATAGTCAAGATTCAACACAAATATGACTGCTTGAAATTATTTCAAACAATATAGCAGTCTTCATCTCTAATAATATCTTTGTTTTGATAACAAAATTAGTTTTTGCATCTCTATTTTCATCAGTAGACTGATAAAACATAATATTCTACAAGTGATAGTAGAATTCACTCAGGGGAATTCATTCACCAAAATCAAATTATAAAGTAATAGAAAATTCCATTTGGTATATGTTTCTAGCAATAAATTCATGCATGTGGGGGAAAAAGTATTTTTATGAGTATTGGAATACGTTCAACTAACAAAATGGAAGTGTATTTTTGTCAGATAAAGAATTAATGAAAGATCACTGTGTATTTATTGGGAATCTTTGGTCAAAATGCACTTCCAATCAGAAGCTTTATTAAAAAATAATAAAAATTGAAAAACTTTATTCTGAAACTTTTTTTTTTGTAGTTCCATATTTTTCTCATGATGTTTCCTCAGGAAAACTTATGGTCACTTGTGTTATAGCACAAGAAGGTTGGGCCTGTGAATGAACTCTGTAAACACATTCAGCATCTGGCAGACATTCCAAGGTGAAGCTAAGCAGATGGCTAATTTAATATAATCTAAGTGACTTTGGATCAGATAAAGCAATTGAATTAACAGCACTTTAACTCCACATACATCAGTTACCAGCCACTCCTCCCATTTCATTCCAAAGCACTTCTTCAGGATGGAAATCAATGCTAATTGAAAGCTCATATGGTGGTGTTTATATCTGTAAAATGTGTAGTTAAAGAGCATATTAAAAACATGTGGGCATGAATATGAGGATTGGGAAATGGGTTTAAAATAGAATAAATCACACTGCCCTTAGAGTTATTTTATGGATTTTAAATCACAAGTTATATTCTATCCATTGTGCATACTGTCTATATTAATCTCAATTTCATTTTGACTCTTCATTAGATTCACCAGGATTTATGATTGACGCATTGTGACTTTCAACATGCTACGTATAAGATAAGTGGTGTGAGTGTGTGTATGGGTGTGTATGTGTGTGTGTAGAGAAGGAAAGAGTAAGAGAGTCAGATTTTCATTTTGTATTCAATAGTTTTATGTTTCTAATACTCCATACTTGGAAAAGTATATTTTTAACTATATTTAAATTTATGATTGTTCTGAAGATAATTAACCTCAAGTAATTTGATTAATACATAATCAAATAATTCTTAGAAATGATGACTTTTGTGTACAAAAAAGCATGGATAATATAGTTAAAAAGTTCAAGGTTCAAATTCCAGTGCAGTGGTTTACCAGCTGTAACATTATACAATTTAGTTATTCTAGGAATCAGGTTACTGTCAGTCAAGCGAAGACTGTGGCTCTTGAAAGTATTATATTATACAATGTGTATAATTCATAGAAGACAATAGGAAAGACCACACAATATATATGTATCATCAATATTCTTTTACTATCATTACTGTTGGAATGATAACTATCATTGTTTCACTGGATTATTCAACAAACATTCATTCAAGTTTTGCTGTGAGACCTGCTAAGAAATATGAAAAAAAAAAAAAAGGATTATATAAAGAACCAGAGTACAGAATGCAAGGAAAAGCCCATGGAATTTGAATCCACACTGCTAAGGTAGAAATTTCAGCTTCACTACAACTATTCTATGCCTTTGGACAAGTAATTATTATTATTATTATTATTATTATTATTATTATTATTATTATTATTATTTGTCTTTTTGAGACAGGGTCTCACTATGCAATTCAAGCTGGCCTTAAGCTCACTTTGTAGCTCAGGCTGGTCTCAAACTCACAACAATCCTCCTGCCTCAGCCTCCCCAGTGCTGGGATTACAGGCATGCGCCACCACGCCCGGCTTGGACAAGTAATTAAATGCCCACTGCTTCATCCTCCTTCTACATGAAAGATATCTAATGCCTGTACCTACCGAAAAAGGCTATTACTTTAAGATGTTAATGCATGTCAAGAGGTTTGAATAGTACTTGAAATGCAGTAGGCACTGTAGAAATGCTAGATAAACACCTGAAATGTAAGTTCTGAAGCTATGAAATTTCTAGAAGAAAAGTCAGAGAAAGATGTCCATGATACCAATCTGGGCAATGATTTTTGGGATATGATTACAAAAAATATAGGCATTTATTAATTGCATCTATCTAAAAATAATAGTTCATAAAGTAGAGAGAGAGCCTGCAACATGTGAGGAATAACCTTATAAACTATAACATGACAAGGAATTCGTCCAAATAATTCCAAAGCAAGAAAGTAAAGAACTTGATTAAAATGGACAAAGGAGATGAATACATAAACATTTCTCAAAAGAAGACACTGTGGTGACCAGCAGATACATAAAAATATGATCAGCATTTCAAATTATCAGGGGACTGTGAAAGCCTCAAGTTTCCCTCAGACTTCTTAGAATGGCTATTATCAAAATGAAAGGAAACTACTGTGGAGAAAAGGAAATCCCTATGCACTGTTGGTGGGACTGTAAATTAACACAGCTACTATGGAAGACTGTATGAAGGATCTTCAAAAAAGCAAAACTTAAGTAACTTTCAGAGTCCATAGTTTCTCTCTTGATATATATCAAAAGGTATTCAAATTGATATGTCAGTGAGGTGGATACTTGCCTTCCCATGGGCACTGCAGCACTGGTCACAATAGCTAAGAAACGAAACAGTTCCCATCAGTGGAAGAATGGCAACAGAAAATCTGGTTGATGCACACAATACAATACCACACAGTGTGAGAAGACAATAATTCAGTCACTTTGGACAGCCTGGATAAACCTGGAGATGATGCGGTGCACAAGTAAAGTGCGGTAAACAAATGCTGTGTGATCTGACCTGTGAAATCTAAAAACAGTTGAGGGCTAGCCAAATAGCTCAGCGGATTAAAGTGCTGGTTTAGGCTGACACAGCTGGAGTTCGATCCCCTGGGGTGTGCTGAGGCGGCAATTGAGACTGGGCTTGGTGGTGCCTGCCTGTAAGCCCAGCTCTTGGGAGGCTGAACACAGGAGAATCACTAGGAGTGTGATCCATGTAGTGAGACCCTGTAGATCCTGCAGGCCCCGTTTTAAAATACAAATAAATAAAATGAATGAATAAATAAGTAAATAAATAGAGTTGAATTTATAATGTTGAGGATAAGATACAGTCTTAAAGACTGAGGGGAATTGGAGAGAAAAGGAAAAGAAAAATGATAATAATAAAAGAATACGAAGCTTTAGACAGACAGGAAGTTTTTCTACTTTTCTTTTTTACAGATAACATTTTTATTTTTCATTGAAACTGGCTATCCAGGCATGCTAGGCTTGTAAATTAAATTGATTAATTAATTAATTAATTTTTGGTGAAACTGGGGATTGAACTCAGGCCCTTGTGTTAGCCAGGAAAGCCATCTCCCAGGACCCTAGGTTTGTGAATTTTATGAGGCTGAATATTTACATAAAATTCTTTTAAAAGTTTAAAAATAAACTATAGTTGTTAAAAAGACAATTAGAAACAATCAAAATAACCCCAACTAGTTACTGGTAGTGACATAGTACTTCAGATAATTATTTTCTTTGAGTTACTTATTTCTTCTTTTTTTTAACCAACTTTATTGAGAAACAAATACCAATGAAACAATTTCAAAACCAATTGGTAGGACAGTTTCAATAATTAATACATTGCATACTGTTGTCTTAGTGGTTATTCATTGTACAAAATGCACACATGGTATCCTGTCCACAAATACTATTAGAACAAATCTTTCTATTCATTGTATTAAGATAATGTAGCTGTATATCTATCCTAATTATTTTGAATATACAGATACAAAATGGTCCTTCATTTTTTTTTTTTTGTTTGTTGTTTTTGTTTTTTATTTTGGTGGAACTGGGGATTGCACTCATGCCCTTGCACTTGCCAGGGAATGCTTATTCCATTGAACCATCTACCCAGCCTCTTGGTCCTTCAATTTTATCCCCTTTTTTGTTTAGTTTTGTGAGAGATAGGTATTCCATTGCCGTTTAAATATTGTAAGTGAGTGAATTCAGCAAAATAATCCAATATAGTCCAGTAGTGTAGTGGGTTATCCATAGGACTGGCAATGCCAGAAGTTATTAACTTGAGCCTTTTACAGCTCAGCATATTAATATGGCTTTACCTTTTATACCTCATTTTTATACTTTTCTGCTGTATTGTTAAGACCAAGATAAAGCAAGACCTAGATAACAAGAAATGTAACTATTTTATCTGATAATGTAAGTCAAATATCAGGATTTACCCTGAAACCCTATCCCACAGTTTGTAGATCCTTTGTCAGTGTCTGCTGTGTGAATGAGTCATGGCCATTGTTTGACCAATTTGCTCTTGTGAAAGCCTAAGAGAATGCTTTCTCTCCATGTGACTCTCCTTAGGCACACTTTACATCATCAGTCACTTTCCTCTCTGGCCCCATAATCTCCTTGATCGGAAAATTTGGGACGCAACTAAGTTATAGGATTTTATAGCATAGGTTCTCCTATGTCCTGAATCTTCCCTGACCTTAAAAGGCTGGGACCAAAATGTTCACCCTACTTGTAGCCCTTCCTTTTCTCTAATTTTTGGTCTGCAAACTTAAGTGTTTAACCCTCCAGAAGAGGGTTTAATGATATTATTATCCTATAACATATGCAGTTGAGCTTAACCTCACTATCTGCCTGAATATCAAACATCTTAGACATAGTATCAAACAGGTATCTTCCATCAAGTATTGATATGTTAAACTTTAAATCCCTACAGAATGCGAAGAAAAAAAAGAAAAATACAGAAAGAATTATTTTAAATAATAGGAATAACCAATTACATATTTTACACAGAACTGTAGAAATCTAACCATATATAGCATTATAGCAGCACAGTCCTAAACTTGAATTTTTATTTCAAAATTACCAAAGGAGTGTATTTTTAAATGATTACCCTACAAAGAAATATACATGTGGGTCCTGCTCCATCCCGCCCGCCCCCGCCCGCCCCCGCCC
>PVKA01002084.1:0-34000 GCA_004027165.1 Ctenomys sociabilis
GTAAATATAATATCATGTATGCACCTTGTACAATACCAAAATATTATGAAAACAGTTTGAAATGTATTAATTTATCGAATCTGTATTGTTAAGGTGTCTTGAAACTGTCTGATTGACATTTGTAGTTCAATAAAATAAAATAAAAAATAGGGGATACAAATGAAGGACTTTTATATCTGTATATTCAAATAGTTATGATAGATATACAGCTACAATCTCTTAACTCAAAATGAATAGAAACATTTGTTCTAATAGTATTTGTGGACAGGATATCATGTCTGCATCTTATACAATGAATAGCCACGAGGACAAAAAATGTTTAAGCATACAATGCATTATTTTTTTTATGACAAAGGGCATGTTATACAGCAGATCTTGAAAGTTTATTCTTGTTCTTCAAATAAAACTTTAATGTTTGAAAAAAAATGTATTTAGTACAGGGTCTACAGGGTCTCATTACTCAGACAGGACTCGTAGTGTTCCTCCTGTTTTCAGTCTACCAAGCACTGGGATTACAGGCACGCACCCCCCAGTCTCACACCATCTTTTAAGTAATGAGGCGTCAGTCACCCCCCCCATTAATATGTACATCATCTCATCAATTTCACTCTTTTAAAATTTTGGAAATATGCTTTAGTCTATAAAGTGCCTTACTATATGACCATGGAAAATGGGACTAATTCTGGTTTTCTGGAGCTCAGAAATATCTTAGAAACCATCTGCAGGGCGAACAATCAAGGATAATTGTTCTCAGGCTTTGCTGAGGAAGACATGAACTTTGTGTTGAGGAAGTTATGAAAGATGGCAGGGATTTTAAGATTATGATTTTTTTCTGGTAAGAAATCTGATTAAAAATTAATCTTTCAAAAAACAAAACAAAACAAAAAAAGAATAAGAAAAGAAAAAAGAAACAACTTGTCTTTCTGGAAGCCGGATGGGTATTTGGAGGTAAAGAGGGATAGATCAGTGATGATGATACAGGGACGATAATGGCGGCATGGGTGGTAGCATGCGTGGGTGTTGGAGGACTGATGGTGGGAGGGTGATAGCGGTGGCAGTGGACACGGTTCGGAGGGTCTGACTGTGCTGGCCATAAGGTGATGATGACAGGGCTAAAGCTGGTGAATGGATGTAGTGGTTCCTAAACGTGGGGAGAGGTGGTGGGAGTGGTGCTGGTGATGGCCTTGCTGGTTGTCACTAAGTAACCAGTATTACTTAGAGCTCCATCACTTTTGCTCTAACTAATAGACACCAAAGATCACTTTTCCTTCCTCGTTCAAGCCATTTGCCATATCCCTGTACAGATTACTTAATGTCTCTGAGCCTTAGTTTTCTCACTTAAAAAAAATGTGATAAAAGTAATACCTTTGTTCTGAATATATTATAGAGGTGAAATAGGTAATCCTCAGAAAAATATAAAGCACATATTGAATACTAGACAAAGTTGATTGTACATTGGTTGACTAACACTTGTTCTTAACTTTTATATGAGCAAGTAGGTTCAATTCAAGCTTAAAATTAATTAGTACACAATTATTTGTCCTTTTACTTATCAGTAGAATGAGAAGTTGTCCAATTTGATATTAAGTTTTAGATGATAGATAAATAAAAATCTAAATGATTTCCCATTTAAAAGTTTCTTTATATCATTTTAGCCCTCTAGAAGTTAACACTTCTAAAATTTATTAATGTATATTTCTATTCAGAAACTTCACCGAGCTTGTAAACTGGGTGGCCAAAGACACTGCCCATTAATTTGAATTGTTTTCCACACATTTTTGTATTTTAGCCCATGATCCTCATACAGTGCCACCAACTGAGTGTTCAGGGAATTCGAACAAGTTCTATACTGTGTATAACCAGACAAAATTTTCTTGTAAAGTTCTAATGATACTAAAATGTTCAAATTACCTGGTTAAGCATTAAAGATCTCAGTTACTGTTCTACCAATTACTGTAGTTCATAGTTTTTTTTTTAATTTTAGGGAAGGGTCTACCGGCGTTCAGAGTTTCACTACTAGATTGGACTCATAGTGATCCTCCTGTTTACACCTCCCAAGTGCTGGGATTACTGGCATGCTCCACCACACCCAGTTTCAATTGCCCTCTCAGCATGCCCCGGGGGTGGGGCTGACAATGCAGGGGATCGAAACCCCGCCCTCCAGTGTGTGCTTGCAGGCACTTTAAACAGCTGAGCTATTTGGCCAGCCCACTGGAGCTCGTTGTTGCCCAGTTCATACCTCCTCCTGTGTTACTGCTGATTAGTAGTAATGGCTGCTATTATATAAGTGCCATATAGCAGACACCAGCTGAGGCACTTTATATAATCGTTTTTAATCTTAATACCAACCCGACAAGGACTATGTTACTAGCTTTACTTAATAGATAATGATTAGAGAACTTAGGGAACTTAACCCTGTTACAAAATAAACAAGATTTCCAATTGTGCATTTAGACTTTACACTTTCCAGAGTCAGGAGTGACTTCTCCACCACTTCCTGCTTTCTTGTTTCTGTGCCTTTGCTCCTGGCAGCTTCTGCTCTGGGTACTGCTCCTTTCTTCATGAATTTATGGAAAAAAAAAATAATCTTAAAATCGTTCAAAGCTTCACTCAAATACTACTGACCTCCAGAGTTGAATCCTTAATCATGTGACTTTAAGGAATTACTTTTTCTCTTCCTACCTCAATTCCTCAGCTGGAAAATGGGAATGATAATAACTGCATTGCAAAAACAAAAGAAAACTGTATTGTTGTAAGAATTAAATATTTGTATCTTTTATAATATATGCCATACAGATGTTCATGTTACACAAATGTTTATCTAATCTGTTGATTAAAAGGTGTTATTGCACAAAATATTAAATCAATATTTGTTACAGAAGCAGAAGCGATTTTAGACATTTGAAGAAATCCTCCTAATTGCAAAAAGCATCAGTCTGACAGTCAGGAAAGTTTTCATCCCTATCCTAGGTCACATGGTAGTGGGTCAACCATCTCTGGAATTTGTGATCTTTTCTTCTCTTACTGGTATGATTCTTTTTTTTTTTTTTTTTTGGTGGGCAGCTTAGCCCACCCTGGGGGCAGGGCTGGCATGGCATGTGGTGCTGGGGATCCAACCAGGGTCCTGTGCACTTGCCTGAGCTTGCTTAAGCAGGCGCTTTAGACTGCTGATCTATCTTGCTGGGCCAAAAGGTTGTGTGTACAGTTGCCTTGTTTGTTTTTGGATGATTCTTTCCACAAATCTTTACATTGAAAGCCTGTAAAACTGTTCTTAATTTGCCTCTGAACCTCTCTGAACTTTGTTCCTCTGTCATGAGGGATGGTGCATCTTAAGTAATTGGGTTTGTGTTTTGTCACTGTAACTTGATTATGACATTTGGCGAGGCAGAGTGGCTTTCTCATGTGACGCTGGCAGTCACCATATGCACCCACACAGCATTTCATGCATTGCTCAAACATCTACCACAGTTCTACTGACCGATTATTCACCGGTTAGAAACTGAAGTCCGAGTGCCTTCGAATCAAGTTTGAGGCTTCTCAGTAGCTCTGAGGATTGGGCACAATTTGGAAGAAAATGGAGGCTCAACGGAGGCGGCTATGACTTTGTTGTCTCCCTTCAATGCATATGAATGGGAATTACTGGTCTGTTATTTACTCTTGACTTCTCTTGCATGTTGATCTTGCTACTTTTTTTCATTCTCCTGTGCTTTTTTTTTTAAAATCAAGCGTTCAGAAACTTGATTTATACCTTTCTTCCTCTTTCAAAAGAAATAAGTATTTGTTATAGAACCATTGAAAATAAAAAGGAAGTAAGGAATCATTTATAACTTCCAACAGTCAGAGATAAGTAACATTAACATTCTGGTTCTTTTTCTCTCCAGTAATTTTTCCATGTTAAAAATATTAATTGTATCTGATTATCTTTCTGTTTTTAAAGCTACATTGAAATTAAGATTGTGATTCTCTTTACATTTTTTCCCAGTCTTTGCTCTGAATCGGATGGATAAAAGTACCTTACGTAAAAACAGATGCAAAATGCTGTATCTGCTAAGATGTTCACAGAGGCCAGGAGTACATGGTTTGGATGTATTAGAGTGACTCGCTCAGATTTTGCCAGCTCTGGAGGAGTCTCTTCTTCCAGCCACAGCCACCACAGCACAACAACTGCAGTCGCCATGACAGCGACACCTGTGCAGACAACATTTGGCTCTGGAGTGCACCACAGCCTGTTCTCCAGGGTGAGAGGCAGCAGCATTTAGAATAAAACACATGGAAACTGCCAGCAGTTGAATGAATATGCTGCAAGCTATTAGTACTAATCAGAGTTAGAGAAATACAAGGAATATAATTTTTACATCACATTTTAGGTCTCTGCTTTGGAGAGTTGTACACAGGATACTGATACTGCTTTACATCCTATACAAATTTTTTTAATTTTAATTTTTTGGTGTCAGGGATCAAACTCAGGACCTTGCACTTGCCAGGCATGCATGCGCTTATTCCACTGAGCTATCTCTCTGGCCTTATAAATTTATTAATGTGGTAAATGACGTTTAATTTTCCAGAAGTTTCTGTCATGGAGAGATGTGAGAACACAGAATTTGGATGAGGAGATAAGAAACTCTATTTGACTAGAAGATTGATACTGCAGGCCTAAGGGTTTTGCCTATCATCCACTGAGTGAGACCTGAAGGAATATCAGCATGAATCGAGTTTGATTACAATAACAGAACAACTCTGAATAATTATGATCTAATAATACTAAAATTTATTTTTCTCTTCAAAAAAAATCCATGAATAGGGCGTCCAAAGTATATTTTTAATAGGGTATGTGTACATCAAATTCCTAAAGGTATGGGTCCCTTCCAGAAAATTTCTCGTCAGCTCTGGCTAAGGTAAGCACTATGTCACATGAACTAGAAAATTGTTTTTCAAGGGCCGACAGTATAGCTCAGTGGACTTGCTTAGGTAAGCTTGCTTAGGTAAGCGCAGGGACCAGGGTTTGATCCCTGGTTCCCCAAGCCGCGCCGGCCCCACCTTTGGGTGCTCTGAGCCGACGATGCAATCTGGGCGTGGTGGCGTGTGCCTGTAATCCCAGCACATGGGAGGCAAAAAGCAGGAAGATCACTATGAATGTGGACTGCATACATAGTGAGACCCTGCACCAAAAAAAAAAAAAAAAAAAATAGAAAAAAGCAATCCCCCACCCCCCAAAAAAATAAAATCAAATTGTTCTTCAATTTGTAGGATGCAAAGGAAAACGTGTTAAAGGGTGCATGCCATGTGGCTCTTCTATTTCTATTTTACTGGGCAGCACTTAGACATAGTACCACGTCTACCTGCATAGGAGTATGGGAAATTGAATCTTGATTGAAGACTACCATATGTTAACAATTATATCATCATAAAAGGAGACAATGGATACTGAAAGCAATTTTGATATCCTTCAGAGACATTACAACTATTTTATCTTATTCTATATGTGCCTTTCAAGCAACTGTTTTAATTTTTTGTACTTTAGGGAAAGGTCTACAGGCTGTCCAGGTTCTTACTATTAGATCAGACTCATAGTGATCTGTCTGTTTACAGCCTCCTAACAGCTGGGATTACAGGTGTATGCCACAAGGCCCAGTCTCAATTGCCATCTCAGTGTGCCCCCAGGGTTGGGGTCTGCATGGCAGGCCCTGGGATTGAACCCTGGCCAATGAGCCTGCTTGCAGGTGCTTTAATCCGCTGAGCTATTTGGCCAGCCCAAGCAACTGTTTAATGAAATCAAATACTTCAATGTAAACTGTCTGGTACAGGAGTCAGCAGATTACAAGTGGGCCAAGTTCAGTTTACCATCAATTTCTGTAAATAATATATCAGGATACCACCATGCTCATTCATTTGTATGTCATCAGTGGCTACTTTCACACCATGAAGACAGAGTGGGTAACTGCAGCAGAAAACTCAAATATTTGTCATCTCACCTTTTAGAAAAAGTTTTCCTGATAGGATTGTAGAGAATAGTTTCAAAAATTTAGAATCTATCTGTTCTTTTTATTACTGTCAAATCTCTAATTAAAATGCATCTAGGATATTCTGCTGTTTTGTATATTACTGCTTAAATGAAAGAGAGAAAGAGGGGATAAGAAGCGAGGCTTAAAATATGCAGCACAGTTTTATTTCTTAAAATCTGAAGTAAACTGTAAGATTTTAGCAACTTTCAAATCTAGGTGATGGGTATACGGAAGTCTCTTTTCTGTACTGATCTGGCCAATTCAAAATATAATGCAATTAAATAATTTTAGAAGTTTGAAGAAAACAAACATTATGTGTCCTTTAAAAAATTAGTTGCAATCAAGTTCTAATGTCAATCTGTTTTGATGTCCAGCAAAACCACTAAAGAGTAGTGGATCCAACAGGCTGGACCCTACTAGAGCATGATATTTTGTGATTGAACCTCCAGAATCATATCACCAGGCCCAGAGACTCCACATGTCTGGAAAAAATGACTGCCTCTGCTTGTGTACTCTAAAAATAGCAGCTGCATTCAAAGGCAGAGCGAAAGGCGCACATCTCCAAGAATCAATATATTTCTCAGATGATGGCGATGTCTAAAGTAATAAGGGCTCTGTGTTTTGTTGTTGGTGGCATAAATTTCAAAGCATTCACTCACAGTAAGGCAAATTATGTAGGAAGATCAAAATGTATAGGCTTTCTTAATATTTATTTTTTGATTCTTTCCCCAAAGGATACTTAGGACCTATACCCATGTTGCTATGAAAATGACAAAAATAAAAGCTCTCTAAATTATTTAAAACTTGCCAGTTTGATGACAACAGATTAAGTCTACCTGTTTCTTTGGAAGAGAATTCCCTTATTAAAGAAATAATATCATATATGTATTTAAGGGGAGAAATTTGAAAAGCTGTAACAGCTGTAAAAGTTGTAAGCAGCTAGCCTTTAACAGCAGGCACATGTGTAAAAAGCTGCTTATCTGCCCAAATTGAATGGTGCTACCAAATGTGAGTTTAATTAACCGGAAAAAAGTTAAATTTTAATAAATAATTAGGGTGATTGTTAAGCACTGTGGTCACTTAAAAAGCTTTATCCATTATATTTTGAGAATAGAACAAAAGTAGTGGACAATTTTTCAAGGTAGAGGAATAATATATAAAACAAAGAAAAACATCCTTTAACTGAATACATAGCTTTTAAACAAGTTCTGAAAAATTAAGCATCTGCTACTATGCAGAGTGTTATGTATTATACATTGTAGATATGGAAATAGATATACATGGCACCTTAGATAATTCAGACTAATGGTGGTAGAATGAAAAAATTAAATTAAACAGATACATTTTTTAATAGAGATGATTATTAAGTGTTTCAAGAACACAGAGGGAGGAAGACAGCTGAACATGACAGAACAGGTTGTAAAAGAGATTTGGGTGGACAGGGATGTAAACATCACCAGGCAGGTTGTGGAATTCGAACGGCATCTGAGGAACAGGAACTGCCTTCTGTGGTCAGAGTCAGGCCATGAGAAATATATGACAGGTTGTGAAAAATAATGGTGGCCAGGGACAGATTGGTACTGATGGCTTTTAAGGAAGGAGAGGTTGAGAATGATCAGTATTTGCTTCAGAAAATATTCAGTTGAAAGAGGAGAGATGGGATGGATAGGAAATGCATATTACCAGTGTACGATGGATGTATTCACTATGTGTCATGGACTGCCAATGTGACTGAAGGGCTTAAGAGCCTGCCTGGCAAGCACAAGGTCCCAAGTTCAATCCCAGTACTGCAAATAACGATGAGGATGATAACAACAACAGCAACAACAACAGGTGTCACAACGTACACTGACAATAATAAAAGAAAGAAATGGTAAAGGTGAGAGATGAGAATGGTGTGACTGATTTGGATTGTTGGAAAAGACAGTGGCATCTGGCAGAAGTAAATCCATTGGGGTGCGCTGGGGGGAGGGGGAGCGAGAGTGAGCACGCAGTTAACATGATGGTGAAAACATTACCAGGGCAAGCAAGGAGCATGAACCTGGGCTGGGACTGGGGCAGGGAAAATATTTATTTTTCATCTTTAATGTCTTTGTCAAGTTTTGTGTTTGACTGATGTCTAGCTCACATGCCTAGAACAGTATTCCAGCCCAGAATTCAGGGCATAAATTGAAGCCTGAACATAGACATTTTGGATCTCCTCTGTTTAAAGTGATGCCTGAGGCTGTGGGGTTAGAATAACTATTCAATAATGAAGAGTAAAACAAGATAATGTGACATTTTCTGATTAGTGTGACTCTTTAAGTAGATTTATTCCTTTCTGAAGCCAAGAAAATTTTCTATTTGGAGTTTCTTCCTCTGCTTTCTGACAGAAATTGGACTTATCTGTGTTATATCATGTATTATGGTTTTCATTTTCTCAGTTTATCAGAAACTGTTCAGAGTATGCAAGGAGACACGGTGCCCCCCTTAGTAATGCCCCGTGACCCTCATTTCTGGAAGGCCCCTGTCTTCTGATTGATTTTTCAGTCATCTGTTGATCTGGACTCACCCAGGAAGAGGAGGAAGCTACACTGTAGTAGAATTTTAGGAAGGGTTTCTAGCATTATATATCCCTTATTTACTGTGCTATTTCTTTATTGATAGTTTCATATGTAGACTATCCAAAAGCTTATACTTAAAATTCATATTACTTTTAGAAATAACACATTTACTTAAGATACTTTAATAGAAAATATGTAGTTTTTGATGAAAATGGACAATTAAAGTGATTTCTTACATTTCTGCTGCACTTGAGCATTTCTGTGTTTACCATGAAATATTAATTGTGTATAAAAATGGACCAAGTGTTTCATTGTCTTTGTTTCTTATGATCTGTGTATGAAGTCCTAGAGCTATGGGGGACAGTCAACATGGCTTTAATCCATTATCACCCAGCTCTGATTCAGTCTTCCTAGATTGTATTTCAAATAATTATGACATTTGATATGCATGAGCCAAATTTTGCTATAAACACATCTAAGTTCTAATTACTTGAATTAGTCATTAATTATTGTTTAGTTCAATTTTAATTTAAGATTATCTAGCATTCATAGCCTAAGGCACCGATTACATAGTCTAGTTCTGTGCTGGTTAGGATCATATCTGACCACACAAAATGGAAAAATACTCTAAGTAACCACACAGGACACTCTTACCTTCCTCACAGAAAAGCTTTAGAGGTAGAAGTCTTTGGTGTTGGGATGATGCCAGGGCACTCAGGGATCTGCTCCCTCCCTGTGCTGCTCTGCTATTGTCAGAGTCTGCACAGACAAACGTGCTGTTGCAGAAATCTCATCCAGGTCTTCTGTGTATCACATTAGAGCTCTGTCTTTTGAAAAGAAAAATCTGTTAAATGTAGTGAAGTACTCTTCACCCAAATAAAACTGATTTCTGTTCCTAATGCTGATTGAGAAGATGGACTTGAGGAATTTGATTATTAATCTATGATACTACACAATCACCTGACATCAAGAAAAATAATAGCTCTTTTCAGTCACAGTGAAACTAGGGGACACTGGAGGGCTGTATCCAATTACAGAACTCTCTTCCAAACCTGTTGCTTTGATTGATTCATTCTGATTGCATGTGCTGCCTGCTCGCGCACACACCCATACCTGGGTGTGCTTTCCCACCCCAGTGACCTCCAAGACAATTGCCTTGATCCTCTAGTGTCTTAGTTACATTTTTACTCCTCACTGGAACAAATACCCAACTCCCAAAATGAAAGAAGGAAGGGTTTATTTAGCTCACAGTTCAGTCCATATTCCGCTGGCTCCAAGGCAAGCCACAGCAGTTCTTGCGGCAGAAAACAATGAAGAGCAGAGGAGGAGCAGCAGCTGCGGCATCCATCAAGCCTCTTTCTTCCTTCTATGCTGACTGTGAAGACCGGCGCTCCATGGTGAAGATCAGAGCTCCTCCAAAGTGGTGCAGTTGCAAAGATCAAGCTCCCCTGAGGACTAAGACTTCTCCATGGGGCAGGGCACCCGGAAGCCTTCCCCAATTCTTTTATATAGACTTTTTGTGCTGAGTCACTCTGCCCATGGCCCTAGGGTTGAACCAATTGCACCCCAGTGCCAGCCCAAGAGCGCCCCAGGTTGGGCCCCGCCCACCTGCAGGAATGGACTTCCAATCCCGAAACTACTGGAACCAAGTCAGCCAAGTTGACACAATATATCAACTACCACGTAGGTTTTCACCATCTATTTCTCATGTATTTTCATCACTTTCTGGTCCCTTGATTTCTAGAGTTGTCAGTTTCCATTGGACAGCAGTCTGTGTTCCTATGATTGCATTAAAAAAAAATGTGTTTTTGGGCTGGCCAGATAATTCAGCGGATTAAAGCGCCTGCTTAGGCAGACTACAGCGGTGGGGGTTCAATCCCCAGCATGCCATGCATCCCCATCCCAGGGAGTGCTGAGCAAGCACCCATAAATCCCAGTGCGTGGGAGGCTGAAGACAGAAGGATCACTAGGGGTCTGATCTACATGGTGAGATCCTGTAGAGCCCATACTAAATACATTAAAAAAAAAAAAAAAAAAACAAAAAAACAAAAACTGTGTTCTCCTGGAAGCAACATTTGAACAGAATTTGAACAGAATCTCAAATTCTGGCCTCCCCAGCCAGACTCCAGGCCCAGCGTGAGTGTGGGACCATCCCCCTGCTTGTAGCACCCAAGACCCCTCTCCAGCCAGACCCCAGGCCCTGTGTCAGGCCTCCTATGGAACCTCGCAGCAGAATTCCATTCAGAGAGGCTGGGAACCAAACCCACCCAGCTAATCCAGGAGCTAAACATTTGCCACAGTGGCATAGCAGGTTCACCTCTATGAGCTGCAGCAGGAAGATGCTGAGCACAGCACTGAACCAAAGCTAGGAACATTTGGACAAGTTCAAAGTTGGTAGATCCAGACCTGGTAAGCTCAGACACTTCATTGGACCCAGATCTATGAGAGTGTCCTCTCTTACTCTTGATCTACAAAGAGGGCAACAGGTAACTAGGAGAGCAAGTCTGCCTGGAAGGTATATCAAGGAGAGGGGATTAGACAGAACTTAGGGGAACTAACTTAAATACAAATTTTCAATTTAATATCTGTTTAGCTGCACAGACATAATAGTTGCTCTTACTGTCTAAAATACAAACCTATTAGTTACAAAAGCTTATCAACTGCTAAATATCACTACCCATTATTAGTGTTCCTAATTGTAGTTCTGTAAATAAAAAATGAAAACTGGCCTAACCATATAATCTCTTAGGTAAGAATTTTGGTAGGTGCTAAGGTTATAACTGCACCAAAGCTCTACACCAAAGGTCAGAGGACAATGCTATAACAAAATGACAAAGAGAAGGAGCAAAATGCAATCTCAGGCCCCGAGCCCACCCAGAACAAATGCAGGAGACACTAGCACAGAAGAAATTGTGAATCACACAGCTGGAATGTCTGAATTAATAGCATCTGAAGTAAAGAATCAACTGCAGAAACATATAGATGAAATAAGATCAGAAATAATATTTGAAGTAAAAAAGGAAAGGATAATCAAATTCTGAAACAACATGAGATGCAGGAAAGAGGCTGATCTGGGCCTTTAACTCTGCTTTATCATTCTGTCATGGTTGTGAATAGGTAAATTAGGTTCTGTCAGTTTAGGCCACCTCATTTAGAGCTCTATGAACATGTCTACTCTTTCTGGTTACTAGAAGTAACCAAGATACTAGAAGGAAATATATCCTAACTAGCACTGTGACTGTAATAAGAGTAGGAACAAAGTCTTATATGGTAATCTAGGAGTCTTGCTAGGCAGAGCCAGCCCTCTATACATGAGTTTCATGAACTAAAATTCTGCATTCATACCACTGTGCATGCACACATTCTTGTCCTGTCTAGGAGCATACTTGGACAAGTGGATCAAGACATGACATTGGAGTTCAGAGATCACAGCTTCATTCATAAAAGCACGTATCCTTCATGGGTTCTCAGTGAAGACAACCCTATTCTGACTTGTTTTCTGGATTTAGAGTTTTGGAGATCAAAACATCCCCCACCCAAGTGTTACATTTTTTATGCTTAGTGTCTACCCTTCTCTAGCAAACTCATCCTACAAATATATGCCTAATTACTATATTAATTTGCATGCCAAAGATTTATTCTAGTAGCTTTTCTTTGAACCAACTGAAGTCCTGTCAATGCTGTTTCTTTGGTTAGATGCATTCTCACCTTGTGTGGTATTTAGGCCTTAATTGACAGATAAATTCATTGATAATATAGTGAATTTTAAATTTCCTATTTTATAGTGCATCCAAGTTGGAAGATTCCTTAGTTATAAAGATTATAAATTATACAGAATTATTGAGCTTTTACTTTAATAATAAATTGCTTAACATTTTTTATTATAAACTATTAGATTCTTACCAAAAAGCATGCATTTTTAAAAATAGACACTTGAATAAACTCAATGTGTGGACCACCCAAAGCTAATTGATGACGGGCTTCTGATAACACCTCCAGAATGCTGA
This sequence comes from Ctenomys sociabilis, assembly GCA_004027165.1. Taxonomy (NCBI): domain Eukaryota; kingdom Metazoa; phylum Chordata; class Mammalia; order Rodentia; family Ctenomyidae; genus Ctenomys; species Ctenomys sociabilis. Next base: position 12,553 of record PVKA01002084.1, read on the forward strand.
GGCCTCCCTAATTTGCACTGTGTAGATTTGGGTTCCTCTGGCACATTCTGAGGGTTGACTTGAGGTTATTTTCATGAAGGACTATGGAACCTGGTAAAGTGAAAAATAAGAACCCTATGGGAGGGCTGACAGCTAGCCCTGCTCAGCTGTCTAGGATACTAACAAGGCCTTGGGGAAGAAATGTCTTCATGACACTTTATTCATCTTAAGGGACCGTACTTTTGTTTTGTGAAGGTGCCTCAGGTTGTTTCACAGAGCCACCTCAGACTCAATCCGAGGTCCAAAGCAAGGCAGATGATTATAGAAACAGCCCATCTTGCTGATATTCCTGCACTAAGAGGGTGCTTTGAGCAGTGCCGTCTTTGAAGAGATAGCACCAGAAAAGTCATCCATTCTGTGATACTGGTAAATGGTAGTTTTGAATAGCTTCACTGGACAATGGTGCTGGGTTCTGCATATATATTTCCATAGGACGGTGGGAATTTTTGGTCAAGGGCAGTGGCCATATTGACCTGGGTTTGTTGTTTGAACATATTAGTCTGTGGTTTGAACAAGGAGGAACGTGGCTGTTTGAGCTACTCAAAAACTGTATCTCCTACATGCCATGATTTGAGTCAGGGAAAGAAGATTCAGCATTCCGATGATGGGAGGAAGATGTGTGAGTGAGCATATTGTATGTATGTGTGACTACAACAGAAAAGACAAATAAGTAAATATTGTCCATCTCTCTCTTTTGAAATCATCAGAGCTTGATTAATTTTGTGAATGAAATCTCATAGTGCCCTAGCAGAATCAGATAGTGTTATTTATAGTACTGCAGGATTTCCAGGGATCTTTCTCATTAGCAACAGAATCATGAAGAGATTAAGTATGAATATTCTGGGAGCAGCCTACCTAGACTGGGCTTCTGACTGTGTGATTTAAATTCCTTATGTCTCAATTTCCTTATCTATAAACTAGCGATGATAAGAGAACTGTCTTCACAAGCATTTTAAATGAAAATTAAATGAGATAATCATACAGTGAATTTGGCATATACGAGACATTCATTGCATGTTTTTAATATATAATATTAATTTCTTTGGGCTGAAAAGAAGTTTGCTTTCTAAAATCATTTTCATGCCAAACAGAAGACTTTGCTACACTGTCACAACAACAATAACTCTGGGGGCTAATTTTATTCTTGCTTTTCCAAGTGGTTAAATTATTTCACAGCTGGTCAACCGTGACCAATTCTACAGTTCATAGTCAAGCAAATCTGCTTTCTCAAATAATGAGGGGTGAGTATGGAAGCTACAACATCAGGACTAAGGATGCTAAATTACTGTTTCCAGGGTGGCTACTTCAAACTTGTCACTGTGGAGTTTTGTCTCCTGCTCTAGTGTCTGTTTCTTGTTGGAAGAATTCTGCATTTGTCTACATTTTGCAGAGTGGTAGCTTGACTCACAGCTTGACACAAGATAGACCAGGGTGCTGGCGCTGTATTCATTTCTTAACTTACCTTCCAATTAATGCAGACAAAACTTTTCATGTGTTATGTAACTGTTGTGTAGCAAAGAACTAACACCAATCAGGGGACACTGAGAATCAACTGATGTCACCACTATCCTTCAGTGTGGTCACCCTTTTTACAAGAGGATATATGTTGGTTATATGCAAATTCAATGCCATTTTATAATTATATTTGATCATCCTCAAATTTTGTTATCCATGGTATCCCCTGAAATTAATTTCTTAATTATCTGCAAGTACTGAGGGGTGTCTGAGTGTGCATGCATGCACGTATGAACACACACAAACACACACACACACACACACACACACACACACACACTCATGTGTACTGAGAGAGAAGAAAGCACACATACAAGAAGCATAAGCCCAAAGGTCAAAGGTGACAGTGATATTCTATTTTGTTCTGAAACACAGTAGAAAGCTCTAATTAATGGCTTGGATTTCATCAGAAAGCTTTTTCTCTATATGGTACATACTACTTTCCCTTTGGACTTCTATCTTTACCTCTTATGTCTTTTTTACATTAATATGCATATATAATATATGTGGACATAGACTGAGAGATATATATGGATATAGACTGAGAGAGAGAGATACACAGAGAAACAGAGGAAAGACAGAGGGACAGGAGGAGGAGGAGAAAAAAGTTGTCCTATGGCCTCAAATGGAACTATTTTGAGGTGCCTGTTAAAATATTCTCTTGATTAATAAAGGTGTAGGCCTACTTTCTGGGAAGAACAAAGAGAAGAGACAGAGAAAGCTCATGGTTTTCTCTCTCTCTGTTTCTCTCTCTCTCTCTCTCTCTCTCTCTTTTCCTTCCTTCTTTTCTTCTTCTTTCTTTCTTTTTCTTGGCAAATTTAATTCTGGAATTCTGTTAGACATGTGATTAGAAGAGAAAAAAGACTTCAAGAGTGAAGAGGCTATGAACCCACTGTGTTGCTATAGTCTGAGATCTGGTACAACTAGACAATTCCTGGGATTTGTCTGAATGGGCCTATACTTCCCTGTATCAGACACTTACTCCATAGTTTCTTCTCTGGAAACTCAGTGTTTAATACTTGTTCTTCCACGATGGTAGAATACTTTTCATCCGATTTTCTTTCTTGAGGTATAGTAAGGGCTACATGGATTGAAAAGTAGGAGTTTTAGGTCCTTTCTCCATAATGTAAATTTTTTTTTACCTTATTGTATTATTTCCTCTTTAACTCTACAGAGTTCAAGGTTCTGTGTATCGTCAGTCCAACGAGAAGCTAGTCCTTTTGAGAGATTAATGGGTAAATATAAGCAAGAAGTGGCTGCATAGTTGGAGTAATTCTTTTCTGAGCACTGTCATTTGCCCATCTGCCCATTAATGTACTCATTGTCTATCCCTTTCTTTCTGTTACCCAAAATTTTGGCAGTTTAAAACAAAAACGCTTATTATTCTACACAGTTTCTGGGAACTAGGAATTCAGGAAAGGGTGAGCTGGGCAGCCTCTGAGTTTCTCATGAGATTGTATTTAAGGTGTTAGCTGGTGCTGTGGCTTTTGGAAGGTCCAACTTGGGCTGGAAATGGCTTTCACGATAGCTATGAGCTGGAGGAGGCTACAGTTTCTCCAGTGAACCTCTCCTGGAGCTCTACTAGTATCCTTTATGGCATGCTGCTTCTTCTGGGAGTTGTGAACAAAGAGACCAAAAAGAAATCCTAACACTCTTTATGTCACTGTGTATGCCACTAAACTTACTGGTGCTGCACACTACTGGTTACAGGAGAGTCACAGTATATAGCTCACTCTCAAGAGCAGGAGAAGAAAACACTGCTACTTGGAGGAAGTGCTTTCAAAGAATTCATGGAATCACTGTGGCCACCATACCTTTAGATCTTTTATAATCCCCTAGAAGCTTCTTCAACTAAGCTTAATGTTACCTTACCAAGTCATGAATTTGCCTTTTGTACACTCTACATTTGTCTCTTACTGTTTAATGGCAATTATCAGACAGTAATATAGGCCAGAATAAATGCATGTATAATCAGCTAATGCAGTTAAACATCTCTAATTGTCAGAAAATGTCTATTTCCATAGAAACTTTTACTTGTTTACATGAAAGTTCTCAATGATGATTTCTTTAAAAAATCAATAAATAAGAAAAAATCATAACAGAATAAAATATGTCATCACAATTTCTGATACCACTCATTGCTGGTATACGTAGTTTGGATTAAGACTCCATTGGCCCTAGAAAATACCAACCTACTGACAATTTAACATTGAAGAACTTTGCTGAGTCTGTGTAGGATTAAGGCCACAAGAAAAATAGCTACCTCTTTGGTCAGAGAAGTAAGAATACTCTCCTTGTATTTCTTTAATCAAACTAGTCCTGGCTGTGGCAAGATACATGTCCTGTCCAAGGGACTTTTCTGCATTTCTCAGGACTTAAAAGTCCCAGAATTACCTGGATTCGAGCCTTGTTTATATCAGAAAACTATGCTTTTAAATTTATGAAATAAGATATCATTTACAGGATTCTGTCCATATTATTATGTATTCTCCATATGCCCATATTCCTTGTGTGTTCTTGCTGTTTTTCTGAAAGAATAGTTGGGTCATGTTTGGGCTTACTGTTGTGTTGGTATGGAGTTCAAACACATCTCATCTCCTCTTGGTGCCTAGGAGAAATCCCTAGTTGTAAGAAAACAACTAGGAAATTCCACATTTTGGCTTAACTGGGGATTTTTTCCCCTCTAAATAGGAGAATTATAGTTTGTACTGTATAATAGAATTATTTTTTTCTAAACTTGAGAGTCTAAATAGCTTCAAATCAATACAGACTGTCAATTCTATTTCCATCATTCTTCTCGTCATCCACAAAATTTGAGAAATTATTCTCACTGGCGCAATAGAAGACAAATCGGAAAAAATAGAGCATCAGATTTTGCAGAGGTACTTCGTGATATTGCCGAGGCTAGCTCCCAAAGGGCCTTCTTACAGGCCATATGCAAATACCAGGACAGAGTTCTCTAGCCATGGTTCACTGAGGGAAACTGGCACACAATGAGCACTGCACTGCCTTGTGTTTGCTCAACAAAATGCTGTTTCACATTAAAGCAGTGCAATTTATTTAATCTTAGAAAATGAGCAAAACTTTTATAATAAAGTTAAAGTACTGTGGTAACAACAAAGAACAAACTCAGATTGTTCATCAGTATTATTTCTTAAATATTTCCTAATGATTAAAGACAAAATTGGGAAGTTCTCAATCCTAATTTCTTTTTGGCATTCAAATATTAATCATATTATCTGTAGTATTTAGAACCAAGGCGCACATGATTTGATATGTCTTTGTGAGAAATGATGTAGAATCTCTTTTAAGACTAAAGTAATTGAGTTTTGTTTTTAACATCCAGTTAACTCTAAGACTCTCAAATTTACTATTGAGAAGATGTAACTCTAATTATATTATACCTGATAATGATATCTTTAATTAAAAGCTGCTTATTTTACACTGAAAAGAAAAATTGTGCTACTATAAAGTATTCATATATATATTACCATAGAAAACCATACTTATAATTTCAAGGCACAATCTTATTTTTCCTTAATTTCACTTAAGTCTTTGTTGTTAAAAGGTAGACTTATACATCTAAATAAATAAAGGTGTTAATTATAATATGAGGTAGCTTGCATTCAAATGTGCAATCCAAATTATTAAGTGTGTAATATGCTATTTATGTTATAGCATATTACTCACTTAATAATTATTTAAAATGTGCTGTAAGGGCTGGTGAGATAACTTAATGGATTAAACACCTGCTTTGGCAAGCGCAAGGGCCACATCTGGTTCTGAATGCTACATCAGCACTGCCCCCAGGGTACTCTGAGCCAGCCCAGGCCGAGTGGCACACATCTATAATCCCAGCACTGAGGAGGCTGAAAGCAGGAGGATCACTATGAGTCTGAGCTGCATAGTGAAACCCTGTACCAAATACATAAAAAAATAAATTAATACAAATTTAAAAAATAAAATGTGCTGTGTATATTTGGACCAAATTGTATATTCTATAAAGTATAAAATTTTTAACTACAAATAAATCACACTTCTAGCTGAGACAGTTTATGAAAATACTTTAAAAACAGCAACATGATCTATTTATCTCTGTGTTTTGTTGGAAAATGATACATTTGTATACCATCTCTTCTGTATCTTTCTTTTCTCAATATACATATTAAATTCTTACTTTTCTTTTCAGTGATATATATATATAATATATATATCTGATATTATATATAATATCAGATATATATATTATATATATAAATTACTGAAATTACAGGCATGTGCCACTATACGCCTGGACTTGGTGGCCAGCTCAGTGTGCCTGGGGGCGTGGCCGGCATGGCATGTGGTGCCAGGGATCAAAACTTGGTCCTTGAGCTTGCCTGTATCTTCTTTCTTATATTTTAAAATTTTAGGTCATAAAGAACATAAGTCTTTTTCATAGCTGATCAGAATGTTAGGACATATCAAAATGTATTTGTTTAGAATGACCCAACATGTGCACTAAATTCAGTGTAGTTTATATTATCGAATTTTCTTTCTTATCTTGCTTTTGGTCTTTCTTCTCTATGTTAAGCACACTAGGGAAAGTGTGCTTCTTTATTTACTATGGATGTGTCAAATCTTTGGGATCCCAAGTTTTCTCTTCAGTGTATATGAACACTTCAAAAGCCTAAATAGGATAATGTGGTATTGAACAATGATTCCTTTACTCTAGTTTTTACAGAATGAAATCCACATTCAGAAAATGGATCATGCCAGATAACGGGCCACATAAAGTAAAGTATGTCCTAAATCCCTATTCCCTTCTTGGTAACTTTCATAATACTTGTTGGTTCATGTTGGTTATTATATTGCAGTATTAATTTCACACTGGTATCTTGGTCTGGTAGTTGCAGATGCAACTTTGGTTTTTCATTAAGTAAAGAACAATTGTCTTAGGCTGCATACACAATATAATATATAGGTAGTGTGTACAAGAAACAAAACTTTTACAAAAATGTCCTTAACAGCATGAAAAGAGAGCCAGAGAGTGAGTGGTGGATGGCCATAGCTGCACACACCTACTTAGCCATGCCTGTCCTTTTAGAGCCTTATTCCAGGCAAAGAGTTACCTGCTCTTTGATCCTTCCACATTTGGTGTCCAATTTTCTTTCCACAAACATGAAAGGAGAACTGCAAGGTGATCAACCATAACAACAGAGATTTCCTATACTGCAAAGCTCTAGACCCTTGCCATCAGTCTTTAGCGACAGTGGGACATGTCTTGTGTCAGATGCATTTCAGTTTCACTTATGTTGGCAAGTTATCCTAGAAGAAAGGGGTCATCTTTTTTCTAAAGAATTTATTATCCTTTATTTAAAAAAAAAAATACACCTTTTTCTTGGCTTTCTCCCATTTGCGTAAGGTGTCTAGGTAATATTTTGAGACTTTTCAGCAATGCTTCTTAACTTGAAGAATATAGCCTGTGATAGTTGTGACATGAATTTGATACAGCAATTAAAACTGAAATATAAACTACATCAGGTTAAGGGTGACAACTACAACAGAGGAGCTTTTTATTTTAAATATGTCTGTATAAGAATATGCATGTGTTTACTTGGTCATGGTGAAAAATTATTTTTTAATAATGGGTTTTGGTGTAAAAGATTTGAAAAACAGCTGTTGATAATACTTTGGTTACATAAATATTATATTTCACAAAAGGTTTGGTAATTCATTTGACAAATTGCTTTCTTTATGAATAGACCCACTTCATTGTGTAAGAGATTTGAAAGTATTTATTTCCCATTTATAAAGAATTTTTATCACCAACAAGTATTATGAAAGTTACCAAGAAGGGAATAGGGAGATGCATCATTGCCCAGAATAAGCACTCCTCAGGCTTCTTCTTTTTTTTTTTTTTTCAGAACCAGGAATTGAACTCAGACCTTTGCACTTGCCAGGGAAGTGCTTATTCCACTGAGCCATCGCCCCGGCCTCTCAGGCTTCTATAGGCCTGGTGGTTTACAACACGGTGAGCTCAACTTCAACAAGGGGCTATTCAGCTTCTCACAAAGAGAAATTCTCTTTCAGGCTAAGTCTAATCTTTTCTAGTAAGTGAGTTGACCAGGAATGATCAGAATGCCAAATGAGAAACTGCATTTAAACTGTTCACTGAAGGACCATTTTCATTTCTTGTTCATTTTTCCTTTACAGTCTAGGCCTTGCTTTTATCCAATTTAAGGTATAAAGAATTTATGGAATTCTTATTTGAGTACACAAAGCTTAGAGAATTTACTGTTTTGAATTTGACAATATATATCTCATTCCTCAATGGTTACCTATTTTATATTTCAATATTTGTATAATTTTTTTTGAATAATAGTGCATGTTATGTGGTGTCAGGGGGCATGACAGAGCTCTTTTCCTCGTGGTTAACTCCTGTGTACAGTTGGAAATCTCTCCAAATGATGTATTTCTAGCGATAAACCAAAGTCAGTTTTCATGTGTAACTCATCCCTGTATAAATCTTGTTATCTGATAGATAAACAATTACTTGAGCTCACTGATATATGCATTGCATGAAAAATAAAATACTTTAATGTAAAGTCAAAGAAAAATAAAAAGTTTTACTTTTTCTATATTAAACATTATATAACCATTTACTCCAATAAAAAAAATCGGATATCTTGCTATCCTTAGATAATTTTACCTTCGGCAAGAAAATAATGATATTATTTAATATTAATGATATAATGTTATAATTTTTAATCCCACAACATTTCAGCTTTGCTGAGATTTTTTTTTTAATTATGTATTTAGTTCAGGATCTCACTACTCATAGCTTGGACTGCAGCTCGACTCTGTAGCTTGGACTTGTAATGATCCTCCTGTTTCCAGCCTCCCCAGCACTGGGATTTCAAGTGTGTGCCACCAAGCTTGGACTTTTTTGCTGGCTCAGCACACCCCAGGGGCAGGGCCAGCATGGCATGTGGGACCTGGAATGGGACCTGGGATGGGACCCGGGTCCCTACACTTGCCAAAGCAGGAGCATAGTCCGCTGGGCTATCTTGCTGGCCTTTTTGCTGAGATAATTTTTTTTTCAAAAATCCCATCATTATTCCAACTTCCTAAAATTTACCCTAGTCACTTTCAGGGCTGGGTTGCACTGTCCTTTCATAGGTAGAGATACAGATGCACTAATTGTTTATGACCAGTATTCTTAGTGAGAACATCTATTCCTCTGGGGTGGACTCAGGCTATGGTATATACTTGAAGTGTTTCTTCCCATCCTTTCACTGTCACTGCAAGCTGTAAAAGAACTTGACTCATGAAAAGAATATTTATGACACTTTCAACGAGAGTTGTGGATCTTATTTTAAAAACATGTTACCAAGTCATCTTTCTAAATAGTTCTGCCTTCAAAGCAGCTTACAGGAAATGGAAGAGAGGGGTGCCTCACTAATTAGCAAAATATAAACAAAAGACAAATTTAATACTATATGAGATAAATTAGGGCATAGAATGCATCTTTAAGTATGATAGCTATTTTGGACATGTGAAGTGGTAGTGTGACGAATAATTAAGGGAAACTTGAGCCATGAGCTCCACTCTCTTAGGAAGAAGTTTCTCTCAGTGGGGACCTTTCATGTGAGTAAATCCTAAAACTCTGACTCAACTCATGGGGTAGAAGGAGTTACTTAAAATGACTCCCTCCACCAGGCTTCATTACTCTGTTTAAAAGAGTTTGTTCTGTTTCCTTAGAGGAAAATCTGTGCAGACTCTCTATGTCTTTGTCTACTATTTTAGTCTGTGTGCTGCCAGAGTGAGCACTAGCTCTTTCACTCCTATTCTGTTTATATTATAGCAAAGAAAATTACTATATTTAACTGAATTGTGATTATTTCTGTGGCAACATAGAAGCCAGTAATAGCCAGTTCTTTACACAAAAATTCAGTACTGATATGTTGGTGTAATTGGAATCGCTATTACCTATGGTTTCTAGAATGAAATATTCCCTTTTTCTGGTTAAAAATCCAAACTTCTATTTGTTGATTTGGCAATCAACAAATTAAGAAACTGTGAAATGAACAAGAGAAAATTAAAGTGCATGGAAAAAAGAAATAATTTTTGCTCAGAGGTTGTTAATTCCAAAAGGTGACTGAAATTATTTTCATTTCACTTGAAATGGAAAATGTAATGAAATCTGTAACAATCACAGAAGGTTTAGATCTTTCCTTTACATTTTATGTGAAGCATACTCTACCAGTAATGATGGAAATGAATGAGATTATTAAAAGCTTATCATATTTATTCCCTTTATATAATACATTTTCATATATTTTGCATGATGTGAGAAATGAAGAATTTCATTATTAGTGGTACTGTTTAACAGAAGAGTAGGTAACAGAAGTTAAATAAACACTTCCTGGTTCTTTCCAAATACAGTGGCTGTCACTCTTCTTTCTCTTATTGTTATTCCCTTTATAGATACCTAGGGTGTTCCTTTGATTATAGAAATTTGAGGAGAGGTCAGAAGACATACAGCAAAATTCCAAACATTGCTTTTTATGTAGGCCGTAGGCAGGCAGCTGTAGGCCAAGTGGCCCACAAACTATTTATAATGGCATAAAAGATAATATAGGTAAGCATACTAGAAATATGAGGCAAACTCCATGAGAGTGATGATTGATAGGCGTTGGAAGGGGAATCCCAGTAACTGACTCACTGGAAAACTGACAGAGGAATGGGGAAACTTCTAGATCTAACTTCTCTCCCTTACATCCTGCAACTCCACTTTGCTACTGTGTTACCTCTTTGTCCTTAGGCTTAGCTCCACAGGATGCTCATGAGCTGACATTACATCAATTTATCCTTGTGGCCAAAACCTTCAGGGTTGAAGTTTGAATCTTAAGAGCTTGTAGTTATTACTAGTGTTGATCAGTATCTAGTTATTCTCTCTTTTAGGAATAGTTCCTGTTTTAACTCACCCACACTTAATGACTTGTTTCCAGCCAATAGGATACAGTGGGAATGAAGGAAGGGATTGCTCCTTGCTGTCCTGTTTGGATCTCCTGCTCATATGAATGCTCTAGTAGGCCTATAGAAAGGGATATGGGGCAAGGAACTGGGTCCTCCTGCCACTAGCCATGTGACTCATGGAATTCTCATTATTTAATGACCTTCGGAATAATAACCATTATAAACTTCATCCTACCACACAAGATAGTAACTTAGAAGGATGCTATATAAACTGCTAAAAATGGTGCCACATTAAGAAAAAAAATTAAAGAATGATTAAAGCCCCAGATGGACCATGGAAGACAGTAGTGCACTATTGGAACTTTCAACAAATTTTTATCTCTAACTATAGTTGTTGTGTCAAAAATGATATCTTCTCTAGAATGGATGACATTTTTTTGGCACATGGTGTAAGATAATTGATTTGACAAGGGTATTTCTTTCAGTTCTAATCAAGACTCAGGATCAGAAACAGTACATCCTCACTTATAATTGCCAAAAGCATGCATTCATGTTCCTGCCATAGAGAAATATTGTCAAAGGACTCACTGTGAAGTATTATACATCCCTAAGAGGAGAATCACAGTGAAGACCTCTAGCATCATGGGATATGGTCGTGCTACATATAGCAGGGAAGCTTCCATTCAGAAATCAGTTCTTAATATATAACATTGAAAAAAGACTATGGTTTTCACCTCTAAAAACAAAAAGTCATAATCTACTACAACCCAAAGTTACTTAAAAATTCTTCAGAGACTTGATGATGGAAAGAAATCCAAAGGAGCTAAATTCTAAAATAAAATAACCATTTCTTTTAAGGAGAGAGCCTATCTATGCCTGTTGTTATCCTTCTGTCACATTGGGAAAAATCATCCAACAGAGGGGCATAGGAAGAAACAGCCATACTTTTAATAAACTTTTGGCCACATATAGATGGCAGTGAAAGATTCTGTTCCTGAGAATCTCCATCACAAAGCAAGTCCACACATAGATGTATATTATTTTGCAAGGGATCTCCACTAATTGCAGAGCAACAATGTGCCAAGATTAGAAATGGGGAAAGACAGCTAAAAGCAATGTCTCTAAGATGCATAGAGTCCTCCTTACTACAAAGTGGGCTGCTAAAGGCTGAAGTCAGAACAGGAGAGCTCAAGACCATGCTAAGGTAGATACAGCCTCTGTTGAGTATAAGCCTCTGGAAACCTGTTACCCAGAACACTGGGTAGGAAATAGACAGCAGATTCTCCATCAACCTATGAAGCTGAATTAGCAGCAACCTGTATCTAACCAAAGCTGCAATAAAGCCAAGAGAGATTGTACTCTAATGGCCCATTGAAGGAAGGAGCAGGCTGTTTCTAGGTGACTTTACCTGAATTTATTCCTGCTATTCTTTTTAGATCCAATGCTTGACATTTAAGTAGAAATCTTGGAGTATGTGAAGAGACAGGAAAATGTCAACCATAGTTAAGAGAAGGAAAAGTTAGTTTAAGCAGACCCATAGATGACAAAGATGTTGGAATTAGTTTAGTAGCAAAATATTTTAAAAGTACTATGGTGAATACTCTAAATAAATTAGAGATAAGAGTAGTGTGTTGACTTGAAACTATGGTCCCAAAATTATTTGACATACTTCATTGAGAGTTTATGTTTACTTTAACTCATCTTGAATATGGATAGACCTTTCATCTTCTCCAAACAATAACATATGTGGCTCCTGATACTATTTCAGAAAAGATGATGAAGCTTCCTTCCTGTCCTCTTGGACCGGGTAGAACACTTGCCTACTCTCACACTGCCATTCTAGCTCTCCCCACAGGGGCTGCCAAAGTATGAATTGTCTACCACAAGTTAAGATATCTTGATGTTCAACCCAATAGAGCCTTCAGTCATGGCAGCCATAGATGACATCTAACTGTGACCATAGGAGAGAACATATAGCCTGAATCTTCCCTGAATTACTGTAAATTCATGAACAAATCAGAATGGCTGTTTTCAGCTGCTAAATGTGTAAGTCATTTGTTATGCAGCAATAGTAATCAGGACAGATAGCAGACAGATGTTCACAAGATGGAGAATTCAAACAGAGAAATGGAAACTGTAGGAAAGGACCACATAGAAATCCCACAAATAAAAGTTATAAAAGTTGAAAAATTGTTTTATGTGTTTGGCCAGTGAATGCACATGAGAGAGCGAACTGAAAGAATCAGTTAATTAGAGACATTAGTGAAATTATCTGAATGAAGAAATAACATTGTATATAATGATAAATATATATATTGGATTATTCCCAGGCTTCCTCACATTGTTTAAATTCCAATAAACAGCATGATCATTTGCTTAATCAAACGCAAATTTTATTATTTCCATATATATATATATATATTATTACATTATTTCCTAAAATTAATTTTATTGAGAAAGAAATATCAATCAGGCAGTTTCAAAACAGGTCAGTATGACAATTACAGTAATTAATACATTGCATATTTCTGTCTTCATACTAGTTATTCAGAATACAAGATGCAGACATGCATCTAACCATTATTAGTACAAATCTTTCTTCTCATTGAACTTAGACAAAGTAGCTGTGTACCTATCCTAACTAATTTGTATATACATATATATATATAATATATCTGTAATATATTACAGATATACATATATTATATATTTATACACTACAAATGGTCCTTCATTTATATTCCCCAATTTTGCTTAGTTTTGTCAGAGATGAGTATTCAATTGCCATTCAAATATTGTATGTGTGTGACTTCAGCAAAATAATCCAATATAATCCAGTAGTCCAGAATAGTAGTGGGTTATCCATAGGACTGGCAGTGTCAGAAGTTGTTGACTTGAGCCCTTTACAGCTCAGCCTATTAATATGGCTTTACTTTTTATACCTCATTTTTATACTTTTCTTCTGGATAGTTAAGACCAAGATAAAGCAAGACCTATGTAACAAAAAAATGCAACTTTTGTATCTGCCAAGGTCAGTCAAATCCTCTCAGGATTTCTCCTGAAACCCTGTATAGCAGTTTGTAGATCTTTTGTCAGTTTCAGCCATGTGGATGACTCCCAGCCAGTGCATGACCAATTTGCTCTCTGTGAAAGCCTGAGAGAAAGTTTTCTCTCTAGGTGACTCTCCTTAGGCACACTCTACATTGTCTATCACTTTTGTCTGTGGCCCCATAATCTCCTTGGACAGAAAATTTGGGCCACCACTTAATTACAGGATGTTACAGTACAGGTTCTCTTATGTCCTGAGTCCTCACTGACCTTGAAGGATTAGGGCCAAAATATTGGTTATCTTGTAGTCCTTCTTTTCCCTAATTTTTAGTCTGCAAACTTAAGTTGTTAACCCCCTAGAGGAGAAACTTAATGATATTATTATCCTACCATATAAGCATCACTATCTGTCTGAATATCAAATGCCTTAGACATAACATGGAACAGGTATTTTCCAACAATCATTAATATACTAAACTTAAAATCCCTATTGACTGTGAAAAAAATAAAAATTAAAAAATAAAATAATTACCCTATTTATAGTTGAATTTTTGTCTCAAGATCTGTGTTTGAGAAGTCAATTATACATAATATTATCTCACATAAAGTGGATGAAATTCCTAGAAAGCTAGGTGTAACCTTTTTACATCTGTGAAAATGGAATATTAGAAAAGTTAAAGACCTTTGTCAAGATAATATAACTAGAAAATATTGAGACACTTCAGAATTCACAGTAACTTTCACTATGTACCACTGTATATAAAAACATTGATACAATTTACAGGTGTTTCCAATATGTGATCTCATTTAGAACAAGGCAGTGAGTTTGGTAACAACTACATTAATGTTCATCAGAAATTTTCTTTCCAGAGAAAGAAACAAATATATAAAAAAGGGACATCTAAGCAGTCAGCTATTGGTGGGCAATGTTGTGTCCAGAGCTGGAACTTCTGGTTTCTCTTCTAATTCTAGATCTACTGCTGCATAAAAGTGTAATTTAAATGAAAATAGTGGCATATACCTTGACAATCTATATGATTTCTTAAATGGTTCCACAGTTGAAATGCAAGTTCTGGGTATTCTTTTTTAAAATAAAAAAAAAATTATATAAAATCCAATCTCTGAGTTTTTCTAGTTTAAGATATTGAGAACATACTAAGCTAGTATTGCTTTTTAAGGTGCTCTCAAATATGACTATGTCCTGTGTATGTTTATGTTAGAAAACATAAGAGGCTAGCAAAGTTAATCACCCAAAGAAGGAAGATACCTCTTGCTCAAACTCATAAGCTCTGGGATTTGAATTTTTGAGTTAGAAAATTTGTCTAATTTTTCTCTTTTCATTCTTCTTATGAGAAAACAACTGTGATTAATGCCAGTGTCTGTTTCACTGAGTTTCATGGGTATAGGAAAAATTAAAAAATATAACAAACAACTCTTAGAACAATGCTTACTAAGGGTTGGTCTTTTGTCTCTCATCTGGCTTTGCTTTCCATTCCTGAGAAATGTCTTTTTTAGTAATCAGTTCTTGGGTTTATATCTTATTTGAATAAATTTGGGATAACATTCTCCTCTGTGATTGATTTTAGGATACACATGGAAAAGTTTCAAGGGGACTTGATACAAATCTACATCAATGTGAAATGCAGAGCTTTTGCAAAAAAAAAAAAAAATGAGATCATAGGCTGAGAAGATGGACATTAACCAGTAGCAAAGGCCAATGCAGGGGCAGCTTTATTCATGGTATAGTGAAAATAAGATCAGAAAAAAGATCTTACATAGATTTTGAACAGAATGAAGCAAAGAAGTTTGTATGATGAAAAACACTTTTTTATATCTTGATATGGATTCAGGAATGTTCACAATTATGTAACAACTATTTTAAATGAATGTGAACAAATCTAGAGAGGGCGTAAGTGAATAAATGAATAAACTGTGGTTTTCTAATGAGGTTGTGGAAGATTATTCTTATTTGGGCTTTTGCTAATGCACTATGGTATATTACATATAAATCAAATCATCAAGACCACACAATGTATTTTTTTAAGTAGAGTTTAATGATAAAGTTAATTCACTTACCTTAAGGAGGGTTGCCCATTATATTTAATCATCTAATGTAATTGATCACAGAGACCCCAATACCTCACCCTGTCTCCAAGTAAAAATATATCATATATTCACCAGGATGTACTGGGTTCACCTTACTTTAAAGTAGCCATGACTATGATCATTAAAACTAATCATAATAGAAAAGATGATAATATTTATTTATCTTAGTATTATTTATCTTAGTGCAAGATTCAGGTATAAGAAAAATATATCAGGTCAATGTTTTAAAATTTTCTTTCAAGGATACCCAAAGTGATTTGCATTTTATATGCTTAAAAAATAAAAAAAATACTGCAAATTGTTGTATAGTATTGGTACAGTTCTTTCATAAAGAAACTGTGTAGATTTATTAATACCATAGCTGTAAGGTTAAAAGTGTTAGAAAATTAAAAAGTAGTGTTTATAAAGTTGGTTTCTTTCTTTCTTTCTTTCTTTCTTTCTTTCTTTCTTTCTTTCTTTCTTTCTTTCTTTCTTTCTTTCTGTCTGTCTGTCTGTCTGTCTGTCTGTCTTTCCCTTCCTTCCTTCCTTCCTTCCTTTCTTCCTTCCTTCCTTCCTTCCTTCCTTCCTTCCTTCCTTCCTTCCTTCCTTCCTTTTTTTAAATTTTGGAAATGATTATTAAACCCAGGGCTTTCCCACTGAGGTACACCTTCAGCTCTGTCTGTAACTATTTTATTTTTTTGAATTCTGAGACAGGGTGTCACTGTGCTTCTATGACAAGGCTCAAATCTGGGACCTACCTACATTTGTCTCTCAGAGTGCTATACCACTGTGCCCAGTTCATGGAGGCTTTTATAGTTACATATTTATTTTTTAAAATAGAATTATAAGTAAATTAAATGTTGCAGGAAACTGTTGAGTTTACAAAGGTTATTAAGCAGGAGTTGGAGAGATTAAAAAAGATACTTATTTTGATAAGCACCTGGAGGCAGTTCATGATGTATTGCAGGGGAACACTAAAACCACAACAAGAGTAACCTATGAAACCCAACAGGTTATCAGGGTGTATATGTGGAAAACCAATATCCTATTTGTTAGAGCTTGAGATAGCTCCTTAGGAGATATGTTTCTTTTTTAAAAAATAATTTTATTGATAAACAAATAGCAATGAGACAGTTTCAAAACCGATTAGTATAACAGTTTCAGTAATGAATACATTGCATATTGTTGTCTTAGTGGTTATTCTTAGTACAAGATGCAGACATGATATGCTGTCCACAAACACTATTAGTACAAATCTTTCTATTTATTGAATTAAGAGAAAGTAGCTGTATATTTATCTTATTTTGCATATACAGATTCAGAATGGTCCTTCATTTGTATCCCCTTTTATTGTTTAGTTTTGTCAGAGAAGGGTATTCCATTGTCATTTAAATATTGTAGGTATGTGAATTCAGCAAAATATTCCAATATAGTCCAGCAATCCATAATAGTAACGGGTTATCCATAGGACAGGCAATGTCAGAAGTTGTTGACTTGAGCCTTTTATAGCTCAGCGTATTAATATGGCTTTACTTTTTATACTTCATTTTTATTCTTTCTGCTGGATGGTTAAGACCAAGATAAAGCAAGACCTGTATAACAAGAAATGTAACTTTTGTACCTGCCAAAGTCAGTCAAATCCCCTCAGGATTTATCCTGAAACCCTTTACCACAGTTTGTAGATCCTTTGTCAGTGTCAGTCATGTGGATAAGTCATGGCCATTGCTTGACCAATTTTGGGAGAGATGTTTCTTTTGCAAACCAAGTACTGTGTTTTAAAACTGACTTTCTAGAACATAAAAGCTAATATGGATTCTGAAAAAAATAATAAAATTAAAATTCAATAAATCTTCCACCAAATGGCATTAGTTACTCTATTTCATCTATATTGGTACTGAATTAATAAGTAATTTTGGAAATGTGTTTCCTTTATATACTTTTTAAGAAGGATTTGTGTTTTGAGTATTATAATAGGCTTTACCCTTTTGTTGGCACAGTTGTTTTGGCCTATTTTCTCTTCCACTGGAGAATAATGACAACTAGGAGAGCACTATGGAAATGTTGGCTATTTACAAGTGCTGGCCTTGGAAAAGTCTAAATCAGTCTCAGCTATATTCACAGGTAAGCCCACTGGTAACTGGTATGAAAATGTAAATTTTCATTTCCAATAATCACCTGGAAACATTTCACAGAATAACAAGAACTATGTTGATTTTTTTTAAAAAAGGGTTTTAAGAGCTCTTCAAAATAACTCTATCATAATAATTTTGCCATACTTATAACTCCAAAGCAATGTTCATAAATCCTGTATAATTCAAGGACAGGAAGGGTCAGGAATTGCAACTCTTTCTAAATTGCAATTGATTCCTAAGTCAAAGCAAAGGTATAACTATTTTATTGACATAATCAAGGTCTTTAGGTGACTTCCAAGGGATGAAATGAACTTTATTATTATTGCCAGAAGTCTCTTCAAGCTACTCCCATGACAACTGATGTCCATTAAAAACATCCTCTTTATGACTAAAAATGTCTCCTTAAAATGAAGCATGTTATCTCATTCAAAAGAAAGAATAGTGTATGTCTGATATATACAAAAGGATATTCAGCTAGGTAGTTGTTTCTAGAAGATAGGCTTTCACTCCCATTTCTTAAGAATAAGAAAATTTAAAATTGCTTTTGTCTATGTTAAACTTGACAAGCACAACTTCTCAGGTTGTGTACTGCTTTATTCCAGAGATACGATTTACTTAGACTACCAGGTGAGTTGCTTGTTGGAATAATTTAGTATAATTATTGAGTCAACTCATCTATATAGTTATTAAGTTAAATAAGACAAAAATATTAAAGAAAAGCAAAGATAACTGTGAGCTTTAGCAATATAATGGCCTTTGTTTCTAACATGCTTTAATGCTTTCTTACAAACCTTGGCATCTATGGTTTTCTTTTTTGTTGTTGTTGTTAAGAAATACTGTATTCACTTGAATAAAAAATAAAATAGACTCATTGATATCAGCTAAATTGAAGAAATAAGCACAAGGGAGAAAATAAAATCTTTAGACACAACTGACAGAACAGTAAAAACACACTGAAATGCAATCTGGTCTACTGTGCATAACTAATATTTTCTTACACAGTGCTGGGTACTGCTTTCCAGACACCACATACGTGATCTTATTTTTAATTCTGTTAGTACATGCAGTTATTGTACTCACTCTACACACCAAGAAATGGAAAGGAAGTTCCGAAATTTGCTAGATCTCCCAGGAAGTGAGTCACTGAGCTAGATTTAGACACACATGCCATATATCCAGAGTGCCCTAACTGTAATGGCATAATACCTCTTCAAAAGTTGTCCAATTAAAAATACTTGATAACTAAGATAGGAGTGACAGCAGGCTTGAATTAGTTCATTGTTGGCTACAGAGACATTGGTGCTTTCTTGTCATTAGTTAGAGTAGGTGGTAGAGAACTAAAATTGCCTTTGTGTTTACCACTACAACTGTGCAAATCTTCACATTCTGTTAAGGGTCGTATAATTCGTTAAGGAAATCAGAACTGAAAAATAATTTATACTGCAACTCTCTTAATTGAAGCCACTCTTGACCTGAAGCTTTGAATACCCATTGATGAACGCTGCCATTTTCATGTTTGCTTTTTTGGGAATATATGACACATACATGTTTATTTCTTAAATACATATGAGAAAAGAAATGCAATGACTCTGAGAAATTCATCCCTCATATTATGAATCCTATGCCCTGTCTTCTGCTATGACCATGACTCAGAAAACAGTGAATACATCCTTAAAGAATGAGATCACACACTTGGAATCTTTGTTCAGAGGTTCACATATCACAAGGCAAATAAACCAGCTGATAAGCATAGGGTATCATAAAATATTGTCTACTTACTCAAAGCTTCCTGTTGTAGGAACTATTCATAATTTATTATGATATTTAAGTGTCTAGCCTTGAAGAGATAAGGAAGTGAAAGGCATATCGTGTGAATTCACACACCTACAATATTTTTGTTTTCAACTTTTTTTTCATTTATTTTTAATTTTATTGAAGAACAAATATCAATCAGACAGTTTTAAGACACCTTAACAAGACAGATTCAATAAATTAATACATTGCAAACTGTTTTCATACTGTTTTGGTATCGTACAAGGTGCATACATGATATTATAGTTACAGACATTGTTATAGCAAATGTCACATCAGTAAATTAAGAGTGTAGCTGTTCACTTATTTTTTATACCTGAATTATATCAAAAATTCAATAATTATTTTCCTAGTGGATGACCATAGTACTAGAAGCTGACATAATGGAATACTGTTCTCTGACAAAAGTAAACAAAAAAGGGGGATATAAATAAAGGACCATTTTGTAATGAAAAATAATATCTGTATATACAAAACAGGATATACAGATACTTTCTTTTAGTTCAATGAGAAGAAATATTTGTACTAATAGTACAAGATATCATATCTGCATCTTGTACTATGATAACTACTCAAAGACAACAATATGCAATGTATTAATTATTGTAACTGTCCTACTAAACTGTCTTGAAACTGTCTCAACATTATTTCTTTCTCAATAAAATTAATATAAAAATAATAAAATGAAAAAAGAGGCAAAAATTCCTAGAGAACGTGCCATCGAACATTTGTTACAATGAAGTTCTGCACCTGTCAAATGGTCCCTGCTCTTGGTTTTTATAATCTCTTGATTATGAGCATGACAGCAAAAGCCACACGTGGTTGTGTAGCCCCATGATGCCCTGATTACACAGTGGCTTTTGCTGTCCTACTTCAGGGTTTGACATACAAGATGGAAGTGAATGTTGCAAATCACCAACTGGCCAGCACACATTTGACATTTTTGTTCCTGAAGTGTTCCTCATAGGTGAGATGATAAGATCATTTTTCATTTATTAAAATAGAATTTATACTTTAAATTTATAGAAAGACTCTAATCAAAGAGTTTAATTATTTTTGTGAGCACACAAAAGCCTTTTAGAAAGAGTTAGTTAAACCAATGAATTCAATAATCCGCTGTAACATGGGTTTCCAGAGAATATTCAGGATATGTGGCAAGGGAAGGGAAAAGAGGACCTATGGGAGTGTTCTTGTTCAAATCTAGAAATTACACCAGTATCTCTGCAGGTCAAACCTCATATTTTTCTCTTAAACTGTGTTTGTCAAATTGAAACTGTTTCCCTAGTGACATATGACAAGACTCTAGGAGCAATCAAAGCAGCTTAAAAATCAGTGTATATCATATCTAATACTAAAATATTTTGAGATAAGAAATGCAATGAGAAATTCATCCCTCATATTATGAGAAATTCATCCCTCATATTATGAATCCTATGCCCTGTCTTCTCCTGTGACCATGACTCAGAAAACAGCGAATACATCCTTAAAGAATGAGATCACACACTTGGAATCTTTGTTCATAGGTGAGATGATAAGATCATTTTTCACTTATTAAAATAGAATTTATACTTTAAATTTATAGAAAGACTCTAACCAAAGAGTTTAATTATTTTTGTGAGCACACAAAAGCCTTTTAGAAAGAGTTAGTTAAACCAATGAATTCAATATCCGCTGTAAAACAAATAATACAACATAGGCAAAATACTAATCAGAATACAAAACTCTCATGCAGAAGAATAGTCACTTTATTGGCACTCACAGCCAATAAAGAGAACATCTATGCATGTCTCTGACATTTGTGTTAAGTTAGTCGTAACACTTTAAAAATTAGGCCCTCAGAAAAGTAGAGATTTGAT